>PVKH010045438.1:0-10502 GCA_004027955.1 Chaetophractus vellerosus | reverse complement strand
TTATATACTATTACCAAGTGAGGCTTATTCCAGGGATGCAAACCTGGTTCAATGTTTGAAAATCCGTTAGTATAATCCATGTAAATATTAACAGTTTTTTTTAAAAAACCACACGATCATACCTATTGATGCAGCAAAAAGCAATTGACAAAATTCAATATCCATACATGATAAAAACTCTGAAAACACAGGAATAGAAGGGAACTTCCTCAACTCAATAGTGCATCTATGAAAAACCTACAGCTAACATTTTGCTTAAAGTGAAAGACTGAATGTTATCCCCTACAATCAGAAATGAAGTAATGAGGTCCACTCCTGCCACTACCCTTCAATATATCATTGAAAGGAAGGAAGAAAAGAAGAAATGAAACTGTCCCTTTTTCCAATTTCCTATTTTCTATGCAGAATATCCCAATAAATCTAAGGAAAAAATACATACAAATAAAAAGTGAGTGAGATATAAGATATACATATAAAAAATAAATACTTCTGTATATTAACAATGGACATGTTGTCATCAAAATTAAAAATATACCATTTAGAAATGCTGAAAATCTAACAAAACATGTACAGGACCTACATGCTGAGAACAAAAAAAACACTAATGCAAGAAATAAAATGATCTAACGAATAGGGAAACATAACATTTTCATGGATAGGAAAACTCAACATAGTAATACATGTCAATTTACCATAAAATGATAAATTTGTTTAATGCAATTCCTATTAAAATCCCAGCAAAGTTTTTGTATATACAAACAAAATTATTCTAAAATTTATATGGAAAGGAAAAGAAACTAGATTAGCTAAAAACAATTTTGGAAAAAAAAAAGTGGGAGAACCAATATACTCAATTTCAAGATTTATATTATATAGCTATAGTAATCAAGACTGTGTGATACTGGTAGAGGGACAGATCATAGGTCAATGTAACAGAAAGGAAAAAAAAACAAACAGAAACAGACCCACAGAAATATGCTCAAATGATTTTGGACAAAGGTGCAAAAGCAATTCAATGCAAAAGAAATTGAATTTTTGACAAGTGATGCTAGAGAAATTAAATATCCAGAAGTGCAAAAAAAAAAAAACTATATTAGACAAAAACTAACTCAAAATGGATCATGGATCTAAAGGAAATGTGTAAACCCATAAAGTTTTTTAGAAGAAAACATAGGAGAAACTCCTCAGGATCTAGAGCTAGACAAAGAGTGCCTCAACATGAGACTAAAAGCATGATCTATAAAAGGAAATATTGTGGGGCCGGCTGTATAGCCCAGTGGATAGGGCGCCAGTTTACCACATGGGAGGCCCTGGGTTCAGTCCCCGGGGCCTCTCCGGGCGGGCGGACCGCTTGAGAAGGCAAAAGCCGCCGTGGGCGGGGCAGAGCTGATCCACCTGCCAGCAGAGTGGAGCCGCCCGCGGGCAGGGCAGAGCCACCCCAAGCCGCCTGCGAGTGGGCAAGGCCACTGCTCACCCGTGAAACTGACTCGGCGTGTCACCGCGGGGCGGGGGCGGAGACAAAAAGCAGAAAATAAAAAATAAATCTTTAAAAAAACAAAAAAGGAAAAATTGTTAAATTAGAATTCATCAAAATGAAAAAATTTTGCTCAGTGAAAGACTCTGTTAAGAGGATGAAGAGGCAAACTACAGGGTACAAACCAAACATCTGAAAAAGGACTAATATCTAAAGAATTTTCAGAATTCAACAGTTAAAAAACACAATTAGAAAATTAGCTAAAGACATGAAGGGACATTTCGCCAAAGAGAATACACAGGTGGCAAACACATGAAAAGGTGTTCAACTTCATTAGGCATTAGGGAAATGTAAATTAAAATCAAATGAGAGGAGAAGAGACAAGATGGCGGCAGAGTGGGATGCTCCAAGAATCTGACTGTCCTATGGAACAGTTAGTAAGCAGCCAGAGCTATCTAAATCACCTGTTTGGGGGGGGAGGGGCAGCCAGGGGACCAGAAGAGCAACCTGTAACATCCTTGGAAGAACAGGAGGAGACCGCCCATCTGAAGTGAAGATGAAGTGAAATAAGTAGAGCACTCCAAGCAGCAGAGGCCAGTGCCCATCAACTGCTGGCAGGGCAAGATGCCTCAGGAGCTATTTTCTGGCTGGAGTTGTAAGCCGTTTCCCAAAAAAACAGGGGAAGAAGACACCGTCGGGCACAGACTTCAACTACTGATTAGTAAATTCAGCTGGCAAAAACCCAGTCCTAAGTATAGCTAAAGTTTGAACCTGCTCAAGGTGGAAAGTGGCCGGTAGCCTCAATTTTAACTCTATCTCTGATGTGAGGGGAAGCAGGACAGATTGAAAAATCACAGTGATGGTAGGGACTGGCTTCTTTTTCCCAGGTCAGACTGCTGCCCTAGCCTGGGTTCCAGCCCTGCCTCTGGCAGGGAAGAAATGAGAACCTGTACCACCCTGTCCAGGCAACTGTAGTAGTTTTAGGCCCACATGGACTAGACTGTTGGGCACCCATGCGGCTACATCCCTACCACCAATAGGACAGGGGAAGGGACAGTGCTCCCTCAGCCTCTCCAGGCAACTGCAGGTGCTTTAGGCCTGCACAGACAATATAGTTGAGAACACCTGTAGCTCCATCCCCATCCCTGGTAGGAGAGGAGGGGGGCCAGTGCTTTGTCAGTTTTGGCCCACATGACTTAGTTTACTGCCCACAGCTGAAGCTGCCCAATGCAGGGAAGGAAGGGGCATGGAGCTTCATAAGTCTCAAGGCAACTACAGATGGTCTTGGCCTGTATGGCATGGATGACTGCAGATGGCTGTAGCTCTGTCCGTACCTCTGGTGGGGGAGGAAGGGGCGTGGAGCTTCATTGGTTCCTGGGGCAACGTGGGCAGCTTCAACCTCCATGGCTTACAAGTACCAACCATATCCTTGGCTCCTACTCTACCCCCAGCAAGGAAGAAAGGGCAAGAAACAGATGAAAATGCTGAAAAATTCAGATTAGCTAAACACGAGTCATCATAAAGAACCAAAATAAGTTGAAGCAAGTATCAAAGAGGGGCTGCAGCAAAAAGCCAATCAAATAAAAAGTCAGACTAAAGACAGAAACTGAGCCCAAAATAAATATTTCAAGTAAATAAGATGCTGAGACACCAACAAAAAATTACAAGCCAAGAATCATATCTGGCAAGATTGTCTTTCAAAAATGAGGACAAGTTTAAAATATTCACAGATAAACAGAAACTGAGAGTTTGTAACCAAGAGACCAGACTTGCAGGAAATACTAAAAGGAATGCTACAGCCTGAAAAGACAGGAGACAGAGTCTTGGAGGAGAGTCTAGAAACGAAGATTTTATAAGTAAAAGTAAATAAAATTGTAAAAAGACTGGTGAAAATAAGATATGACAGATAAAACCCAAAGGATAAACTTGGTTAAGAAAGAACTGCCTTTACAGTAATAACACTGAACATTAATGGATTAAACTTCCCAGACTGGCAGAATGGACAGGAAAGACAATCTTGCCAGATATAAGATTCTTGGCTGGCACTTTTTCTTTCAGTATCTTAAATATATATCATACTACTGCCTTCTTGTCTCCATGGTTTCTGATGAGAAATCAGCACTTCATCTTATTGGGCATCCCTTGTATGTGATGAGTCACTTTTCTCTTGCTGCTTTCAGAATTCTCTATCTTTGGTATTTGACATTCTGATTTACAGATTTAATGCAACCCAGTAAAAATTACAAAAGCATTTTTTACTGAACTGGGCAAGCCAAACATGAAATTTGGAAGGGCAAAGGGCCCCAAATAATCAAAAACATACTGAAAATAAAAACAAACAAAATTGGAGAAATCACACTACTGACTTGAAAGCATACTACAACGCTACAGTGGTCAAAACTGCATGGTATTGGCACAAGGATAGATATACTGACCAATGGAACCAAACTGACTGCTCTGATATAGATCCACACATATATGGCCAACTGCTATTTGACAAGGCCACCAAGCCCACTCAACTGGGACAGAATGGCCTCTTCAACAAATGGTGCTGGGAGAACTGGATATCCAATTGAATGAAAGAGAACCACCATCTCATGCCCTATACAAAAATGAAATCAAGATGGATAAAGACCTAAATATAAGAGCAAGATCATAAAGCTCCTAGAGATAATATAGGGAAGCATCTACGAGACCTTGCAGGAGCAATGGTTTCATAAATTTTATACCCAAAGCACAAACAAAAGAAAAAATAGATAAATGGGACCTCCTCAAAATTAAAAACTTTTGTGCTTCAAAGGAGTTTGTCAAGAAACTGAAAAGGCAGCCTACTCAATGGGAGAAAATATTTGGGAACCAGTTATCTAATATGGGTCTAATGTCCAGCATATATAAAGAAATCCTACAAAAATAAAAAGACAACCCACTTAAAAAATGGGTGAGATGTGAATGGACGCTTTTCCAAAGAAGAAATAAAATGGCTAAAAAGCATATGAAAAGATGTTCAACATCACTATTAGGGAAACGCAAATCAAAACTACAATGAGATATCATCTTCTACCTATTAAAATGGCTTCTATTAAAAAACAGAAAACTACAAGTGTTGGTGAAGATGTGGAAGAACAGAAACACTCATCCACTGCTGGTAGGAATGTAGAATGGTGCATCCACTGTGGAGGATGGTTTGGCAGTTCCTCAGGAAGCTAAGTACAGAACTGCCATATGATCCAGTAATCCCACTATTAGGTAAATACTCAGAAGAATTAAAAGAAGGGACACAAACAGATATATGCACACCAGTATTCACAATGGCATTATTCAGTATTGTCAAAAGTTGGAAGCAACCCAAGTATCCATCAACAGATGACTGAATAATAAGTTGTAAGAAGGAATAAAGTTTTGACACATGCAACAACATGGATGAATCTTGAAAACCTTAATGTTGAGTGAAGTAAGCCAGTCACAAAGGACAAATATTGTATGACCTCACTGATATGACCTAAGCACACAGAGCAGACTCACAGAGAGAGTCTGGAAGATAGGTTACCAGAAAGAGAGTACAGAGTGTTGAGCTGATGCTCAATCTGGGCAGAATCTATACTAAGGTGGAAGAGGGTGGTTTGGCAGCAGGTGGGGGTGATGGTGATGCAGGTATGTAGTGGGGTCAACAGTGCTGGAGTGTGAGGCTGAGCAGGGCTGTGGGAGGTGGGTTGGACTATCCATGATCTGGGGGGAGGGCTGGAGGAAGGAATAGGTGAACTCTGAGGAGGTGGAGGTCTGTGGCTAAAAATACAAATGTGAGAATGTTCTTTTGGTAAATATGGCAGGGGAAGGTCACTGGTGCAGGGTGTCAGTGGTGGGGTGATGTGTGGGAAAGGTTGCACCTGGGGCATGCTTCTATGGAAAATAAATGTGTTCATCTTGACATAGTGTGCTATATCAGTGGGTGGAGACCCATACAAAATACAACAAAACCAAATTCCCATCCTGGGGAATCCCATTATGTTCTCAAATAGAGGGTCAAGAATCTCTCAAGTACATAGGCAGTGCCTAATTAAAAAAAGCAGACCAATATGTCAAGCAATCAATATTAATGCACCTAACTATGAACCTTATTCTTATAAAAATTGAAACTTAGCCTAATTACTCAAATTACTCATTACTCAAATGTGGCCTCTGTCTAAACAAACTCAACAGATGCAGTACCCTCCTCCCCGGGAATGGGACATGACTCTTGGGATGAGCCTTCCTGGCACAGAGGGATTAATACCAAGCACTAACCAGTGATGTATCTGGAAAAAGACCTTGACCAAAAGGTAGAAACATCAAATGCAAAAGAGTTTCACAGCAAAGAGATTTCAAAATGAATCAGGAGGTCATTCCAGAGGTTACACTTATACATGTCTCAGAAAGACCTAACTGCCACTGTGAACAAGTTTCAAATAGGGGTGGCTCCTGAAAGCTCCAGAGCCACCTGGATACTATAAGCAGGCACACAATCCCTTGAAATCAGCACCCTGTCGTTGGGCCTTACCTTGAAATATATGACAACCAATGTAACAGAGTTAGACTCATTTATAATTTGACCTTTTCAATCTATATTTAGCACCCATTAAAGATTTGTCTCGGAGACTTAAATCTTCAGTTTGTTCATATGCTCATTGAGCCCTGAATCTCAGAAGAGTTGCAGCCAACACCTACTCTCAAGATTATCAAACTTGGAGGGGTGGGGGGGTGGCATATGGGTACTCCTGGAATCTCTGTGTAACATTTGTGTAATCAATGTATCCTAAAAATGTATATAGATATATAAAAAATAAATAATTAATTTAAAAAAATAATTAAAAAAAAAAAAGATTATCAAACTCGCCAGGACAACGAACAAAATGATGATGATGGACAATCCCCATCCCCCAAAACAGAGAGCATCTACTACTCCAAGTAAAACAGTTCCCTCCATCTGTCCCATAAGATCTAAGTATCCTCTCAATATGAGGCAGAGTAGGCATCACCATCCCCAAATCCTCAAGGTTGAGGAATGATCAAAGATAAGGGGAGGAATGCAATCATGAACAAAGTAAACCTATTAATATTATAGTAATGGAAGAACATGTAACATTGTTATATAGTGATTGCCAGAGGTTCTGAGAGGAGGGGGAGGGATTAATAGGTGGAACACAGGGCATTTTTTAGGTCATTGGAATTAAGTGTAAACCACAATGTAAACTATAGACCATGGTTGGTAGTTATGCTTCAATATTTATTCATAACTGTAATAAATGTACTACACAATTGTAAGATGTTATTAATAGGCAAGGATGTGGGAAGGGGAGAGGGTTGGGTACATGGGAATCCCTTATACTTTCGATGTAACTTTTCTGTAATCTAAAGCCTCTTTAAAAATAAAGTTTATTATATTAAAAAAAAAAAAAAAGAAAAGAAAAGAAATCTCCAAATGCTGGAGAAGTTGTGAAGAAATAGGAACACTCCTTCACTGGTGATGGGAATGTAGAATGGTGCAGCCTCTGTGGAAGGCAGTTTGGCGGTTCCTCGGGAAACTAAATTTAGAACAGCTGTATGGTCCAGCATTCCTTTAACTAGGAATATATCCAGAACTAAAAACAGTGATGTGAACAGACATTTGCACACTGGTGTTCACAGTAGTGTTATTCACAACTGCCAAAGATACAAACAACCCAAGTGTCCATCAATGGATGAATGGATAAACAAATTGTGGTATAAACATATGATGGAATACTATGCTGCTGTAAGAAGAAATGAAATTGGGACACATATGACAACACTGATGAACCCTGAGGGCATTATGCTGAGTGAAATAAGCCAGACACAAAAGGACAAATATTATATGGTCTCACTAATATGAAATGAAGTAAATATGAAGAATAAACACATGTAATTAAAATCTAGAGTATGGGTTACTAGGATATAGCATGAGGGCTGAGAAGAGACACTGATGCTTAACGTATGTAGAATTTTCAATTAGCTTGACTGTAAAAGTGTGGACACAGAGTTCATGGTAACTCATTACAGTGAGTACAACTAATACAGCCGGTTTATAAACGTGATTGTGGCTGAAAGGGATAGCCTAGGGATGTAAATGTCAATTGAAAGAAAGCTAGAGAATAATCTAGGGACTAAATTACACAGTGAACCCGGAGGTGGATGAGGAATAGGGTTAACAGTACAAATACAAGAACAGTCTTCTATGAACAAGAAGAAATGTATGTCACTATTACAAGGTGATAAGAATATGGTGATGCATGGGAAAAATACAATTAACGTAACTTATGGGCTATACTTAACAGCAATATTGCAATATTCTTGCATCAATGACAAAGAAGGTATTATATCACCACTAAGGATCAATAATAGGGGGCATGGGATTTTTTTATTTTTATTTTTTGGACTAAGGAAAATGTTGAAAAATTTACTCAGGTGATGACTGTACAACTCTGTGATGAAAGTGAGAGCCACTGAATGTATACTTTGGATGGGTTGTACAAGGCATGGAACTCTATAACACACTGACCCATGTAGTGGATGATGGACTGTGGTTAACGGTACAAATATGAATGTGTTCTCTCACGGAACTATAACAAATGTACAATACTAACACACGGTGTTAATAATAGGGGGTATATGGAAAAAATATACCAAATGTAAGCTATGGACCATAGTTAGTAGTAATATTTTGATGATCTTCTTTCATAATCTGTATCAAATATTCCACAACAATGCAAGGATGTTGGTGGAGGGGTGATAAATGGGAATTCTGCCTGTTATGCATGACTGTTCTATAAGCTCACTTCTTTAATATTAAAAAAAAAATCACAAGGAGGTATCACTACACACCTATTAAAATAGCTAAAAAAAAATAGTGATAATATCAAATACTAATGAATATGCAGAGAAACTAGGTCACTCACACATTAGTGGTAACAAAAAATGGTACTGTGGAAAACAGTTTGGCAGTTTCATAAAAGACCAAACATACAACTACCATACTACCCAGCAAATGTACTTACAGACATTTATATCAGAAAATGAAAATTTATGGTCACTGAAAAACCTATCCATGAATTGTTCTAGTATTTTTATTCCTTAACATAACATGTATGATCTTTAAACCTCTAACTACTTTCCATCCTTGTCTCCCAAGTCTTACCCTTGTCCTGCTACTCCCTAGCCTCACTGGCCATTGAGTATCCTAAACATGCAATGCTTTCCCATAATTGGTGCCTTTAAACAAGTTGCTCACTATTCCTGGAATACAGCCTTCTCAGCTGATTGGCTCCTATTCTTCCACCACTCAACTCTAGCATCTCCTTTTCTGAAAAGTCTCACTGAATCTCTCTAGTCCCACAGTGGCCCTTTATATTGACTTATAAGACTTGAAAGTATGAATAATTGATTTCCTTTTTAAATTTCCTCTAGTACGCTAAGTATTCCTCGACAGAAGGGATGTGTCTTATTTTATTTCTGTCTATGCACCTTAACATCTAATAAGAGTAGAGAGTGTATGGATGATGAATAACTTTATTAGGTCGAATGTATAGTCATTTCTTTATTCAAGCTCTTTCAAATAAATGGAAGCTCTTCTCTAACTCTTACACACAGTTTCCTTTAAATCCCAACTCATCCTGACTCAAGTTTTAGGAAACATTTGCCACAGATCACACAAATTCCCTAATATATCCCAGACTAATTCCTCTCCCTGTAGACCACCGTACTTACTGTACTTACCTAGCCATATTTATGAGAGTTCTTTCTGGTCTCTTTTATTAGAATGTAAACTGAAATATAGGGAATTCTGAAAATTCATAAGTTATATGCCCGTGAGAACTTTATAAATACTAGCCAAGTCTTAAAAATGAACTTAGAAGACTCAAGAAAAATAACTGGGTTGGTTACTTAAGACTGAATTAGACTATTAAAAGGAAATAATGCAAATTTATCATTCTTTAAAATGACAAATAATACAGGTCAGCTCTGAGAGACTTCCAAACTAACCTTAATCTTGTTGAACACTCGCCATCTTCTTTGGCTACCCATCCAACATCAGCAAAAGATGCCACTGCATCCTCTCCTTGGTGGTTGGGACTCCATTCTGTTGCATGGCTGGTAAGCTATAAGTTACAAATAGGAAAAGTTATTCATCTGCACCAAAATGTTGGAGTAAAAAATTTTTACATACCCAAAGGAAAGTCATCAGTTCTGGTGTTACAAATATAAAGTAGATTTTAACATTTCCTTTGAAGATGTTCATGAAAGGGGCCTTTAGTACTATCAAACTGTACTAATAGTTATATGGAAATCACTGAATTAGAATTTAACTTTGATTTTATTTTACAGGTCAAATGTGACTTTTTTCTTTAAAAAAAAAAAAAGTAAGCGACCAATTTGTTCCTAACACAGGACTATTTTTGAATGAATATGATATAGACCTCCTGTTATAATGTTGAAAAAATGTATTTTTTAAATCTTTAAATCTCCTGAATTTTAACTGAAAGCGCTATTAAATAGCAAAAATTACAATAGCGGCAGAGCACAAGTCTTAGCTAAACATAAACATGTAGATAAAAGAAAATTGTACTTTGAAACAAGTACAAAGAAAAAACATGGATATTCTGAAATTATCTTGAAAAAGTTGAAAAACAATGTAATTGAATTAAATGTATGTTTTGTTATAAATAAAATGCCTCAGAACCAGAAGGTCGATGAGTAATGATTTAAAAAGAAAAAGCTACCAAATTCATATAAATACTACAAGTTGGATGAAGTGTAAATAAAGAAAAACATGCAAATTTTTTAGTTGAAGAAAAAAATTAAAAGTCCAAAGAGATTAACTAGTTAACTTTTTTTAAAAGATTATTATTTTTAATTTATTACATACCCCCCCCCCGCTTGTTTTTGCTGTGTTCATTTTTGTGTTCTTCTGTGTCTGCTTGTCTCCCCCCACTGTGGCGACCTGCCGAGTCAGCTCACCATGCAACGGCCTGCCTGCTTG
>PVKH010045437.1:0-10502 GCA_004027955.1 Chaetophractus vellerosus | reverse complement strand
AAATCATTCTTTATAGGAAATATTTTCTTTTTTTTTCAGGGGTTAGATCTGGAAACCATCAGGTACATCCTGGAAGTTGGTTTTAATTGACCGATAGGAACATTGTGCTGGTGTGAGACTGTGGAGCTAAATCATGTTGTTAGGCCTATAACTTCAGGCTTAAAATAAACTGTCCTAAGCAGAAGAGAAGTGGGGCAGTGGGGACACACTGATTTGAATAGGAATTGCAACACCACTCTTTCCTCCCTTAGATTCCTGATGTCTATGAATATAATTTCCAATGTCCTTTGGTGTCATTGGAATGGGAAACACTGGTGGGAGTGTTAAGAGCTGAGAGATTTTTAACTCCAGCCTAAGTGATTCATTCCACAATTATCTAGAGCAGGCAGAACTTCTTAACAAGTTTTGGGTCTTAAAGCCTTGGACCTTTCACCCAGAAAAAAAATCATCCATATACAAGAAACTATTTTAAAAGAGTTAGAGATTCTCAATCCTGACAATAGATTTAAGTTTTTAATCTTACTCCAAGATCAGAAATGGAATTAGAAATGAGTCTTAATCTCATTTGTGTGTGTTGAAGATAACACTGGCTTGGGAGAGGAAGGGCTCTGTTCATTTCCAAGTTTTGCCACTTAGCAACTATATGATGTAAGATGTCACATTCTCCTGGAACATTGTCATCTATAGTGTAGATATAATTATAACGCTCTAGATTTTTCTGCATATTAAAATTGAGATAAGATATGTGTGTTCAAGTACTTTCTTAACTGTAAAATGACGGATAACTATTTCCCCCATTCTTAAATAGTATCATAGGATTCGAAGATTCACTCTGTAGTGATTTTTATACCATGAATGAGACACATGCTTTTCCAAAAAAAAAAAAAAAAAAGTTACACAAAGTCAAACCTCTAGTTATGTGTCTTCAGAAGACACTGCTTTTATGCTCAGTGATGTACCTTCTGGCACCTGGAAAACTAAATGTCCCTAATGGTGAGCTCATGTGGGCCTCCCTCCCCCACCTGCACATCTGAAATGTGACAGCAGTGCCGGAATAACTTCAGGCAACTTCATCTCTGAGTCTTTAAATCCATTGAAATTGTTCCATGTCTGCTCTAGAACGCCAAACTACTTACCCCTCGATCATGGAAAAAGTGATGAACAGTAACATTTTCTTCTGCATTCTTCAGGAACCTCTATTAATATGTTCTCAGTGAATAAATTCTGCAAATCTGTAAGTCTTATCTCCTTTAGTAAGACATTTTGTCTCAATAATTGTTTATTGAATTGTTCCTAAAATGTATTATGATTACTTACTTAAGGATAGTATTCTATGTTTAACCTTTTTCTTTATCTAAAATTATCCTTGTGTGCAACAGTTATTGTACTCTTTAGTCCAGTGATTTCCAAAGTAACTAGATTTGGATTCAGCCCCTTGCCCTACATTAAATGGATCCAAATTGCTTTCAAAGCATCCTGAATTTTTTTTTTATCCTTTGCCAGAGTCACTTTTATCTTCCCTGTTGATCTTTTAGTGTAAACTCTCACCCATTTCTACTTTTAATGTATCCCCTATTTTAGTGTTTCTTTAACTTAGCAATTCTAGTACTACCTTCAGGTTTTTGCCACATTAGTTTCATCTGTATTATTATACAGTTAATGTTTTTTTTAAAGACTAGCTTCTTTTTTTACTTAAAATTATTCTTAAAGGAAATATTTTACTGCTCTTTTTACCAGTATAACTGTCACTTATATTTTAGTGCACATTAAAATAATTTTGTAATGACTTCTGCTTCTGACCAAGATGAAATAACAAGGAATGGATTTATGCTCCTGCCTGAAACTTCCAAAGAAATGGACAAAATATATGTATTAATTGTTTTAAAGACACTGTATGTCAGGCAGTGAAGAATAGTGATCCTGGAGAGAAGGTATAAAGACAAGGAGGGCCTATGATTGCACCAACTTACTTTGAGTTTCCAGTTCATGATGCAGGGAAGAGAAACCAAGTAAGAACCTGGTAAACATCCTGAGCCTAGGAGAGCAAGCTACGAGTCCAGGCAGATCAAGGAGGCTGTGTCCTCAGGGGACGGGCGTCAAGAGAGCAAGATCTTTGGTACAACAATATCTGGGTTCTTGCCTCTATTTGTTCTTTGTCTCTGAGAAAGTCACTTAAACTCCTTGGGCCATATGTTGAAAGGAGGAGCTTAAATTTAATCCTTAAAACACCTTCCGTGACTGTGATTTTGCTTCCTATAGCTTGTTCTAAAGGGCTGGGGTGACTGGAAGTTCATCCACCAGAAGATAGCACAAAGTAATGAAAGAAGAATTATAGGACTTTAAATAAAAATCAAATGAAGACAATTCAAATTTAGAAACAGAATAATTATAGTGATATTCTATGGTGACATAGTAAGAGCAGAATAAAAGATTTGCTAATCTCTTTCTCTATTTTTAAAAAAAGGAGATTTAAAAGTACATTCTCAGCTAGGAATGGTGCCAGGTTTCTGTCTTAAGTTAATTTTTATTATTTTTCTTACAGCATTGAAAAAATAAATTAATACTGCCAGACCCCTACCTAACTTTAACAGATAACCGATAACTACCTCCAACCCTACTGTAGCTTTTGTGATTGTATTGAAGTATATTTCTTAACATAAAGGAAATTAACCTTGGAATGTCAGGGAAAGCATTAGGATTACTGGCAAAAATTAGTACCTAAGCTAAAATCCAAACCTAATATGTGATCATTCTTCCAAGAAGAGGAAACATATTTGGTAGCCATTGTTGAAAATTAAATCGAGTCAGCTCTTCTCACAGAAGACAATAGAAAATATCAGTAAAAATCTCTGGCTGTTTCAGACTGTAACACTTGTTTCAGTGGCCTGCTGGGCATCCGTAATCACAATGTAGGTGCTAGATAGCTGGAAATGAACGGAGATGTTTAAAAGTCCATAGATATTAAAAGGAATGCCCAAGGTAACAGGGCTTTGCTCTGCATATTTTCTCCGATAAACTTAGTAAGAATGTGCTCTTTCCTCAGAAGGGTGAGTGCGTGCCAAATCGGAGAAGCTAGAACATAGGAGACAGGGAGTCTCTTCTGTGTCCTTTCATCCCTTCACCAAATTTGTCCTTTGAAAACCAAGTTTACCAGTTCTCTGGATTTCTTTGAAAGGAAAGCATTCTACTGTGCCTCATAAAATCACTAATACTTTAGTATGAATGAACTTGAACTTGGTATGTTATTCCCAGACATTCAGTCATATCTCTATGGTAGAAATGAGAAGTCAGTGGTCATGTGGGGAAAATGCGTGAGGGCAGGAGACTTTCTGCCTGAGGTCCTTTGGTTTTGCTGAATAAATACCCAGATACTCTTTTCTGACAGTTTCCCTTCTTTGTTCTTCTCTTCCTTTAATATCTGACTCTTTTGATGCCGTTCAATAATAATCTTTTACATCAGAATGATTTCAGACTTTGCATCCTAAAGAACACTCTCAGCTCACGTTTTTAATTCATTTGTTTGGTCTTTCTCTTCTTCATTTAGCAAATACTTACCATGCATCATGGTCTCTGAAGACTGACTGCCTAGGTTTACATAGAGTCTGTGCCATTTACCAGCAGTATGGCTTTGGAAGAATTACCTGGCATCTCTATTCCTCAGTTTCCTTATCTTTAAAATAGGGATATAAGTATAGTACTTCATCTTAGGGTTGGTATGATGATTTAATAACTTCATGTATAAATGTTCTTAGAATATCACCTCACACATAATAAGTATTATATGTGTTAGCTATCACTGTTTCTACCACTGCTACTATTACTATGATCTAGGCTACAGGAACTCACAGATGCATAGGAGAACTCCATTCGATGATGACTTAAGAGTAATAAATATTGTTGTAATGGAAGCAGAGACAAAATCCCTATATAAGTGAGGTCAGACCGGGGCAGCAAAGTGGGAGTTGAGTAAACAAAATCAGTATGTATTGAATTCCTAATATATGTTAAGTGCTCTGTCAGATATATGTGATCTCATATCTCAGAATAAACTCTGAAAAAGTATAATTCATACATAAGAGAATAGCACAGCTGAGTTTTTAAATTACGTACCCAAGATCATCCAGCTAGTTGCTTTCTGAGCCAGTACTGCTTGATTCAGGATTACTCACTCAGACGTACACACTTTCATTCCTGCTATATCATACCACCAAAAACTGATTCTCAGGGCTAGGAGAAGGAAACCCAGGAAAAACTTATCAGAGGAAGTGAAGGAAGAATGAGATTTTGCCAGGTAGAGACCAGAAGAAGCAGCATTTGAAGTGGAGTAAACAAGAAGACTATAGAAATTGGATTATTAGGATGGATGGCCTTGTTATTAGCCAAGCAGGTGCTGTAGCTACCCTGTAGATCTTCTTTTCAAGGAAATGAGAAAGGAGGGTCAGGGAAAAGAACCTCAGGACATCTAACGGCAGTGTCTACCTAGATCCATTCTCCCCAGCAATTCCATAGGAAATTCTGAGTGAAGCAGTTCTCTCCATTTTCTCTCCATTATGTAAACGCAGAGTGGGCCAGCCATAGTCATTTCAACTAAGGCTGCTTCTCCCACAGAGAAGGAACTCACATTCCTTAGGAGCAATACTGCCAGACATGTCGATAACCCACTTTCTCTTGAGAAGCTGAAGGCACTTTTTGTGGATTTGATTTTGTCTCATCATTGGAGGATGTTACTGGAGAATTTGCAGGTGCAGGCTAACATCTTTGTGAGGCAGAGGTGCTTCTGTTTGTTTGTTCACCCTTCATGACTCTACAGGGCATGTTGATGCATCTGGTTAAGTCCAGAGAAGAGAAATTCACAGGCTTGGGGCTCCCCGCCATGTCATGGTGCCAAGATGTTTTGAATATAAAGACAGGGAAGTATTTTCCAGTCGTTCTGCAGCTTGAGAGGCCTTTGTCAGATTGTCTTAAAATGTGGATAAAATTTTCATAGAAAATATTATGTGGAGCTATAGTATAAATTAAGTGTTATTGTGAAGTTTAACAGCATTTAAGCAGGCATTGACCCTTCCAAACGATGCAGGAAAGATAGTGGAATGGAGATCCTTGTTTAAAAAAATATGGAGCTAGAGATAAGGTCTAATATAAAAACAGATTTTGGTAACTGCCTGGAGTGGATTGGAATTTGGTCACAATGTTAATGTTGTCAAATATATTCAAGAATAAAATACTGGCCTGTTCTTGGTTAAGACTCCATGGAGATAAACTCCTCAGCCATGGATGATGAAATAACCTTTGAGGATTTCATGCCATTATTGTGTAGTCCACCACAACAACACAACAACAACAAATTGATTAAATGAAACCGATGATTGGAGAATAGTTTCATGCCACCCTCAGGGCAGTTTACTTATTTCAGAAATCAGCATAATTGAGAGTACTTTATTTTTTTCAACATCCTTAGAGAAGTGTGTGTGTGTGTATTGTGGCCACACCAGTACACTTTCATCGAGACTCAGCCATGTCCCTGAATCCAAATCAACTTTCTATTTTAACTAGTCTTTATGAAAAACAGACTTTAAAAGCTGGGTATCAAAAACAACAACCAGAGATGAGCATGCTCTTAATAGAGTAGCCCTTTATTGTTGCAAAACCTGATCTGGGTTTCTGAACCAGGACTGTCACTAGGGCAGAAACCAAACCACTAACACAGACTGAAATACGTCAGCCTTGCTCTCTACATGTAGTAGCCACTAAATAAATATGGGAAAATTGAATTTCAAACAGTAACCTTGAGCATGGGATCAAACATTTGGCTGTATTTGGGATTTCCTACTCAAGGTTTCTGTTCGCTGTGGCTCAGGGTCACATACCCTCAATGTTTCATGCAGCAGGGCAGTAAACCACAGACCTTCCTGAGCTCTTGCTCCTTTCCTTTCCACCATCTGTCTCCATAGATTTGGTCCTTCCATTTAAACAAGGCTTTTGAAGTTTGCTTTTCCATAACACTTTCATAAAAAGTGAAAAAAAGATAAAACCCCAGATGTTTTCAATGCAGAGGCTAGCATTCAACTTTACTGGTAAGAATGGTAAAGCTTCACTTGCATTTTTATTAAAATATCTGTAATGATTAATATTTTTTAAAAGGAGCTGTACCTGCATTAGTTATTGCTATTGATCTGAGGACAGATGCTGTGGATCCAAACTGTTTTAACTTGAACGTAAATAAAAATTTTAAAGAAAGAAGTATCATGAGAAGCTTCCTTATCTTAACTCATCAGGCCATTTGTTTACACATTTTTGATATCTATTAGGAGCTTGAACCTTATCATTTCTATGACTTATACTGTTTTGGTGATATGATAACTTTCATCACCCCAAACTCCTAAAGCACTCTACATTTTTTTAGAATCAAGATCAGACTATTGTCAGACAAACTTTAGCAGGCCACCTTGACTCCTTTCTTCACATACCCTGCCCACCTGTGAAGCTGAGCAGCTCCTTATTTCCCATGGATACTGGAGCTTTCTTGGTTCTTTCTCTCACTGTATCCCCTTCCTTTCAAAGAAAATGTTCTTTCTATCCATTTTCATGTGTTTATGCCCTATCAGACCTTTTTTAATGGTTCAACTCCAACATCAAAATTCTTTGAAGAATTCCCTGACTTTTTAAGTTGGATATAATTATTTTCTCTTCAAATGCATACGTATGTATGTATATATGTATATGATGATGCTATTAATTCTAGCACTACTACTACTAAGTGAAAGATTGAACTCTAAAGGTTAATCTGCACTATGATAAGCACCTCTTGCATTTCCTCAATTCATAATGCTTTATTGTCTACTCTAAAACAGTAACAATCATGAATAGTAAACGTGTGTCCTATAATATGAAGTGTGCAATGTATATTATTTCATTTAATCTACAAAATATCCCCACGATGTAAGTGCTATTATTATTCCTAATTCATCTAAGAATAAATTCTTAGAGAAGGCATGTCAGTTATCCAAGACCAGTTGGCTTGTGTCAGACCTGGATTTCTAATCCATGCACCTTATTCCTAACCAGTATGCGATATGCCTCTTCCTAGCTGGACCTCCTTTTCCATGCCATTTGTCACTTTCTATTTTGTTGTGTAATTACATGTGACATAAATTACTATACTTGATTTTTTCTTGAAGGATAAATGTGTGTTTGATTTTTCCTAGTATTACTCAACTCAGTGCCTCAGACAAAAGTAAAGGCAGTCCAATGCTATTTGGTGAACAACTGAAAACTTTAGAACCCTTCACATATTCTTTCATAGTTCTGACATGGAAGATTTCTTGAGAGAGGAAAGTACTATGTTCAACTGTCATCCAAATAAAATGGAAAATATAGCTTTGACCAAAAAATGATGTGTTTAAAGGATTAAAATTAAAAGGATTTTAAAATCTGTTATCCAGTCTATCTGAAATTAAGTAGGTGAGTCCCCTGATTGAAGGCATATACACCTTTAAATATTCTCAGTCATTGAGAAATATATGTAAATGAGGAGGCTGGATTTCTGTTTTCCATTCAAACCAAAGACTTTGGCTGACTAAAAGAAAAATTAATATTAATGAAACAATGGTTAATATTAATGATATTTTAATAATTGCTAAAAATTGAAGGATAGCCTTTTCTATATATTTACAATTATTGCAAATGGATTAATACACTGATTTTCATCAAGATATTTGTCATCCACTTGACAGTCTCAATATTGAAGTAGGAGGAGTTGAAGATAAGTTATCTTATCTGTAGACTAATAACCTTTTTATCTTTAGCAAGCTGTCTTATCTTAACTTACCTGCCTTATAAGCTCAAGAGAAGACAGCCTTAAGTACACACTGCTGTTTCCACCATCATGTTCTGAGACTGATTCAGAAAGGGAAATGTCCAGTCAGAAGGATGAGATGTAGTTCAGGCTTACGGGGTGGCAGGTGGAGCTGTGAGGAGCTCATTTTCTCTTTTGTTCTGTATCGTCCATCTCAGTCATCCTAACTCCATCTCCAGTTGTACATGGGATGCCAAAAGGGGTTATCTAGACTTCTTTCAGCTGCCTCTTGTTCATGAGATAAACAGAGATGGGGATGAAAGCTTAGTTGATTGACAGGTTTTTATTATATTCTTGAGGGTCTAAACAAAGAGTGTGTCCTGCAAAGCTCCCTGAATTGTTATAGAACATTAAATATAACCCAGTATTGGATATATTCTGTTATCATGACTCAGTAACCCAAGTAGGTTTATTCTGCTTCTTGCTCTGACATAATTGTGCCATGTAGACACAACCAGACTGACAGAATTTTCATGAAATGGTTGTGAGATAGAAATTGTTTGGATACTTGGACAGCAATATCTCCAAATCCATACAAGCATTGAACTCTATTTTAGGGTACTGATTTGCTACTTTTATTTTCTACCAACAGCTTATTCATTATATGTGTATAGTCTACTTTCAGGCAAATTCTTTTTGTAAAGAAATCTTCATGATTAACCTTTTCAGGCTACCCCCAAGGACCTCACAAAAGATACTGAGTTTCATGGTGTTGAATTACTGACACCTCAAGAGTTATGTGTTCTGTCTTTGAGGTGGAGGCTTTAGGCTTCTTTTGATCTGCGTTCCATTTAGGAGTCCCCTAACCATAATGAGTGAGTTCAAGTGTTTCTAAGAGCCAGCCAAATAAAATTCAAATTCCGTTTCTTGGCATTCACCGTAGATTACGGCTTTTCTTCCACTTCTCCCTGTATCTTATGCTTCCGACAAGGAAGCACACATTCAGCGCTTTCTGCCTTGGTACCTTTCCACGTGCTGCCCCTGTAGGGAATGTGTCCCGCTCGGTTACAAATCCCATTCTCCATGAAGAATCCTTTGATTTGGTCCAGACAGAACTGATTTCTCTATTCTCCAAATTTCAATAACGTGATGCCTTTCTCGCAGCCTCTTATCATATTAATTCTTATGTTGTTGCAGTAACAGATACGTAACATAAAATTAGCCAGTTTAACCATTTTTAATTGTACAATTACTTTCACAATGTTGGGCTATGATGTCCATCTTCCATTACTAAAATTTTTTCATCACTCAAAACATATACTCTTTATCCATTAGGCAATAACTCCTAACTGCCCTTCCCCTCAACTCCTGGTATCTTCTAATGTACTTTCTATCTCTGTGAATTTGCACAGTCTATATACTTTACTTAATTAGAATCATATTTTTAATTTTATTATACATCTGATCTTCTCAACTTAAGGATGGGGACCATAATAATCTCATTTTTGAATATGCCACAGCTCTTACGGCCATGTCTAAAAAATGGTAGGACAAAAACATTTGTCAGGAAAGAAAAAATGAGTTGTCCTTTTCCTGCAAGCATAGATGAAGCTAAATTTGTGCCATTTGAGTAAAATATTGGGAGAAGTTGTCAAGATGGTTGCACACAGATACCTTTAACATAGAGACAAGAGATACACAGAATTTATCATAAGATGAGAAGTTGGGAAGAGTTTCAAAGGTTTGAAGACTATGTTTCACAAGGAACCAGAATGGAAAATATTATTTACTTCTTTTTTTAAAAAATTAATATATCTATATATATTTTTAAGATACATTGATTACACGAATGCTACATAGAGACTCCAGGAGTACCCATATGCCTTGCCCCCACCCCTCCCACAACCCCCCAGAGACACATCCTTCAGTGTGGTGTATCGCCTGTGATAGATATACACATTTTGGGGCTTTGCCATCAAGCATAGATCACTGTTCAGGTTGTAGATGACCCTCTCTCCCATATAGTTCTGAATGATACATGATGATTCAAAATGGCCTACATCCTCCATTGCAGCATCACCCACGACAACCCCCAGGTCCCAAAAGAAACCCCGTATTACAATTGCTCTTCTCCCACCCTATTCCCAAAGTGTCCAGTGACCCTGGCTCCACACAATCCTGTAATTTCTTCCATTTCGTATATTACAAGACTATAGCAGGACACCAACAAGTCCATTCTAGTCCATAGTTTTTTCCCCCAATCCCAAGGAGTCTGGGATGGTGATGTCCCCTCCACCATCCAGTGAGAGGGGGCCCATATCGCATGGGTACAATGGAAGGGATTATCCTGCCTGCAGCCGCAGGCTCTCTGGATTATTTACTTCTTAATCTGTAGAATTCTTAAGTCATTCCCATCGATAATCTGTCCCATTTTGTTCAGTTACTAAGATAACTTCTGAGGTCTTAACTTCATTCCATGGCCACTGATATGCCAGTACTTTTCTCAGTAAGCCTTTCTGAGGCTCCACCTTTTGGTGATTTAAGAATAGAAGGCCATATAAACAAGTGCACCTTCCCCATTGAATGTCATAGTGGCTTTCAGTAGAAAGGTAGATTCCTTGTTATGCTAGTGATTCCAATTCTTAGTTTTCCCAGTGTAGGTTATAAAGCCACAAATTCTCTTCCTTCAAATTTAGCCACACCACCC
>PVKH010045436.1:0-10511 GCA_004027955.1 Chaetophractus vellerosus | reverse complement strand
CTTCTGTAAAAGGCCAGATAGTAAATATTTTGAGCTTTGTGTGCTACATGGTCTCTGCTGGAATTGCTCAACTTTGCCTTTGTAGCATGAAAGCAACCATATGCAAATACGTGAATGAATGAGCATGGCTGTGTCCCAACAGAACTTTACTTATGGAAATTTAAATTTTATATAATTTTCACATGTCTTGAAGTATTAGTCTTCTTTTGATGTTTTTCCAACCATTTAATTGTAAAAAAAATCTAAAATCACTCTTGCAAGATCTGATTATACAAGGGCCAGATTTGGCCTGTGAGTCAAATTTGCTGACCCCTGAGCTGTAGAAGGTGATCAAAATAATTAGCTGTTAGAGTTTTTGTGAAGAATATGAATATTAACTTGCGTAAACTATCTTAAATAGTACCTATAACATAATAGACATTCAATAAACATCTATCACTAGTAATTTTATTATTGTAAATAAGCATTGGTGTTTTATGTTTATTTAAGACATGATTTTTTATGATAGCTTTTAAAAATGTAATAGTAGATAGTAAATATTAGTTTAGTATATATAATTCTGATAGAATTATAAAAAATAAAATCTAAGATATTTCATTATTGCTCTTTATAGATTATATCAGCCAGTGGTTTTTATATTTCCAGATTAAACAATCTCTTACCATAATTTTTAAACTGGATACTCAGTATTCATAGTACAACACTCCTAAGTACAATAGTGAAAAGAAAGAAAGCTTCAGAGCTTCACAGAGAATTAAAATCCCAAAAGGAGTGTTGAAATTCATGGCTAAAGCTATCAAAGCACTATATTTAAAAGGAGAGTTACAGTAAGAGATGCCCCATTACACTTTATCAATAATATACATTACTGTACTCAGCAATTCAGACTATTGATAGATGTCTCTGATGGTTGTATATGCCAAAGGGAGTCGGGATGCAGTTTTATTGTTCTCAATCCTTCACTTGCTAAGTATAATCAACAGTAATTGGTAGAAGTTTCTCTATAAAATTCTAGCAATATCAAATTTATAAGAATTAAAATGAAGATCCATTTTGCTTGGACTTGAAGGAATAAACCCAACTCCATTGTTCTTATCAAATTTGTATATGGCACTATCATAATTTGCCTGGGCTGCTATAACAAATACCATGGACTGTTTGGCTCAAACAACATGAATTTATTGTCTCAAGGTTTTGGAGGCTAGGAGTCCAACAACAAAGTTTCAGTGGGTCCATACAGTCTCCAAAGACTATAGCATTCTAGTGGTGGCTTGTCAGCGATGCTTACTCAATCTTGACCTCGGTCGCATGGGCATCTGTCTCCATGTCTCCTACTACTGCTACAACTATATCCAAATTTCCTCTGCTTAGAGTTATATTGGATTAAGGCCCATCCTGATTCAGTCTGACCTTATTGTAATAAAATCTTTGAAGATCCTACTTACAAATGAGTTAATATCCGTAGGACCCAGAATTAGGACTTGACCATGTCTTTGTGGGGGACCTGATTCAATCCACAATAGAGACAAAGCTGGTGGAAAGAGAGGATATATTAAATAAACACAATGCAGGCTCTCATTTGGGACTAAATAGAGCAAGAAGAAATTTAAAAGGGATTCAAATTGTAAGGGGGAAAATTGCCCTGCCCTGGTCAGAACGTTCCTGAAGTTGTGTCCAGTATTCAACAAAATGCTCTAAGAAGGTTCTAGAGACACTGGACAATAATCAATACAGCACAGTCCAAAGCTGTTTTGATGGTGAAGGGGCTTAAAACTATAACAGAAAGGATAACTAAGGAAGTGGAAATATATCATTTTTTTTTAAAATAGAGAGACTTTGGTGGGATAAGCTAACCATCTTTAAACAGTTAAAAAACTCTCATGTGGAATTGTCCTGATTAATTTAAATGTCCAGAGAGACAGAGAGAGAGAGAGTCCAGTCCAGAAACTGATGCAACAAGGAGACTGATTTTTGCCCAACATAAGGAAAAGCATTTAACAGAAGAGAGTATGGACTCCCTTAGGTAGTGGTGAGGTCTGCCTTACTAAATGAGTACAAACTTGGGATAGATAACCACTTGGTGGAAAATTTGTAAGGAAGATTCAAATACCACATTGATGATTTGACCAAAATATTTATAAAGAGCCATTCCAACTGTGACATTCTATGTTTCCATTTCTCAAAAGTCCTTCAGGCAGCAAGTTGTCTATACTGAGGATTTACGAATAACCTAAATTCCTTAGATAATTTCAAAACCTGAGAACAGGATCTTTCTAGAATCTAGGCAAATGGATTAGGAGATTTGATCAGTCTTTTTAAAACAGGATGTAGATGAGAGAATTCTGTCAACATCAAAATTTCCGGTGAAAAACAGCACAACCATATATATTGCAAAGTATCAGTCTAGTTCAGGGGTTCTTAACCATTTTTGTTCCACAGACCTCTTTGCCAGTCAGGTGAAAATCATGGACCCCTTACTAAGTCTACACTATACTGTATTATTTAATAAATATATCACACCTGCATCAACACGTCCCCACAAGAATATCTTTTTGAATTTTAATTCAAGCTTACAGAACTCTTGTTAAGAATCCCTGATCTAGATAGTTTCTTGTCAGAATGTATCTCTCAAATCTTATAATTAACATGTTTATCTTCTATACACAATCTGTCTCAAATTATTTTCAACCACTTTTTTCCTGGGAAGTATGTTATACACTTGGTTAGTGGCAGCTGTTCTGAATAATGAGATGAGAAAAGTTATATACTCTTTGCTGTGATACAGTGTCTTGATTAAGGTGAGTGTTTGTTTGTTTGTTTGTTTGTTTGCCTCTGCAAGTTGCATTTTGAAGGACTCAGAGTTTTGCCTGATATCTAATAGCTAAGGAAATAGACACCTTGCTTTCTGAGAAGACTAAGCTGGAGAAAGACCAATTGAGTGTGCAACCCACTCCCACTTGCAATTGAACCACCAAGAGGACCTTTAAGTGGTCACAATCCATAGAGTGTTTAAAGTAGAGAATAAATGTTGAACTGGGATTTCTACACAGGAAAAAGCCAGTTGTCCCTGGGTGGAGCAAGATGCTGACCTTCTAGGAACTTGCAGCAATTAGTTCCTCTTTGTCAGTTGTGTAATTAATTGTAGTCATTGCCTTATGGAGAAGAAAATCATGACAAGATGCTGAATTTTAAACTGTGGCGAAAAGGGAAGAAGAGGTGGATACTCTTTCTCCACTGACTATAACAGGACTTAGATTTTGCCAATCTTGCATACAATTAAATTAAAAATCTCTGCCATAGGAAATCCAAGATCTTTCTTTTCTTCCTTCACTCTTTGCAGCAAGTATTCTAGCCAATATAGTGAACTTTCAAGAAACAGGAGGAATGCCATTTAAATGACTTTATCTCTACAGCCTCCCTCCTCCCTGATAGTGTCCAAACCACCTGAACTAATTTTTACCTATAATATTGTAATACTGTAATATATATGATGGTTAAGTTCATGCACCAACTTGGCTAGATTATGGTTTCCAGTTGTTTGGTCAAGCAAGCATTGGCCTAATTGCTACTGTGAGGATATTCTGTGGACTTAAATCATTAGTTATTGTATCTGTGGCTGATTATGTTGAAAATCAACACAGGAGATTGCCTTAAGCTATGAGAGAAGTCTCATCCAATCAGTTGTAGACCTTAAAGGGAGAACTGATGATTTCAGCAGTCAGAAAGAATTTCTATCTCTACTTCAGGCAACCAGCTTATCCTGGGAAATTCATTGAAACTTCCATCAGATTTCCCAACTTGCAGCCTGCACTACTGAATTCAGACTTGCCAATCCCCATGGTTGTGTGAGCCACTTCCTATTTTTTTAAATCTTATAATATTTATATATATCCTGTCAGTTCTATTTCCCTGGAGAACACTGACTAATATATATATATCATCTTCCCCTGAAATAAATGACCAGATCCTATTGATCTTGTACTTAGCAGAACAAAAAGCACTGTGCATAGTAAGTGTTCAAATTTATAATTTAGAATGAATAAATAAATGTTTAAACTCATATATATGAAAGAGCTTATATGGTAGAGGCCATTTCACTTATCTTTTCACACATTCTTAAAACTGTGGGATTTTGTCCCTGTGCTACTAATATTAAGTAAAATCCCTGTGCTTAAAAGGGTAAATACCTTTGTAGGGCTCTTCCTTCTCCCAAGAAAGAGATGAAATTGTAATGAACAAAAATATATATTTGAAAAATATTTACATTTATATAGTGCAGAGAACTCATTGAAAGAATGTAAAAACAATATTAGATTAGACCAGGACTTCTTTCCTCATAGTATATGGAAGCACACTCTGGCAGAAAGTATCTGTATCCAAGTTATAATTCAGGATTTAACACATAGTATCCCAGAATAGGTAATCTCTAATTATGCAAAAGCCACTAGACAGTCAAATCTTTAAAATTACAGGTATAGATTTCATTCAACATTGGATTAATGATAAATAGTTTCACCACTTTAACTCTGAAAACAACTATGGAAACAACAGAGGTTCAACTCAGGAGCAATGACCATTTTCTACTCTTTCTATGAGAATTATTGGAATGAAGGAAAAGAAAGATCCCAGGAGCTTTTAGGCGTCCTTATTTTTCTCTGTCACATCATTAAAGGTTCAATGAATCTCCAATTAAGTCTCCCTGGCTGCTGTCACCAATTTGATTGATAGATGTCCTTGGTTCACCCTCCACAGGACATGCCAGTATGCCGGCCCCCACCTGCCACCATCAATTATTGGTCTCTTGTCATCAGTGCCCTCAGTTGTCAATTTATTTGCCACAAATCCAGTGAAGCCTTCTAATCAGGGAGAAAAAGGAAAAGCCATTCTTCTCCACTTTTAATGGTAGGATAGAAAAAAGTCTTAACAAACCACATAGTGTTTGATGTTAGAGGAAATTTTGCTTTAGGCTTATACGTTTTCTTTCTCCCACCCGTTCACCAAACTAGCATGCAAACTGGGGTTCATCAGGGCTGATGTGTGCACATACATTTAACCAAAGGTAATAGGTAATTGGAATTTATTAAAAATATATTTATAACTTATAGAACTGTAGGCTTTTGATCCTCTGAGAATCTATCAAGCATTTTCCAGAGAAGGAAAAAGAAAAAAGAAACATCATGCTATTTTTTTTCATAGCAAGAAATCCAGATTAGAACTCATTAAAAAGGATAAAGCAGTTCTTTGGTTGTTGTTGGCATACCTAGTAAACATGATAAATTTTACTTGTCTACTGCCCCACCTGTTTAATGTTTCAATGTGAACTGATTGCAGCACTTGATAACTGATTACCCATCTAGGACACCACAATCTTCTGTCTATTGACAGAAAAATATAGCCTCCCCTGGAGTGCCGATATCCATTCCTGCATTTGACCATGAACCACTCTGCACAAGCCCCATGAGGCTCAGGTGCATCTGACAGGATCTATGAGAGAGAGATTGATTCCATTCTGATGCCTGTTAGTTAATGACCTTTGACCTCTGTACCCAAAGTGACAACAAAAAATGCCAACTCTTATTCATTTCATGTCCCGGGAAAGATGATTTATTTTCTAAAGACAGTTCAGAAGGTATATTTTTTAAATTCTATTTGAAGGGGAAGCGCAAGAAAGGAAAAAGAGAAAGGACATTTCATGGGATGAGGAAAGGTGGTATCTCATAATATGTGAGAATGTAGGAAATCATTTTCCTGGTCTGCAGCATCTTTCAGGAATGACTGATACTCTCCCTAGTCCATCTATTTTGCCACTTTGGTAGTGCAATACTTACTCTATAATGAAATATGTATTCTGAGATGATTAATTTTGTTCACTCAACCTGACGTGAAATGAGCAGGGTGAAAAGGGAGAATAATTCTCTATTCTGTATTTAAAACTTTCTCCTCCTACTATGATCAAATCACAGAATAAGAATAAGCATCAATAATGTCAAAATATTTGTGTTGTAGTCCTAAGTGCCTACATGAGTAAGTAGATATTGAACCAGCACTTATAGGAGTATAGTCTGCCACTATTTGATGGATATAGTACCTTGCAGTGTCATTGTGTTAGTTCCCTCAAGGTCAGGCCTTCCAAAAAAAGTAGCAATGGCTAATCAAATGGATTCTAATAATTTTATTTTGTTTTATTCTATATTTTGTTTTGCCTATTAATTAATAGTCTAGGGACTAACTTTTATGTTTCAAAACATTTGCCATCTTAATAGCCCTTGATAAAATACAGGCTAAATTACCTGTAAATAAAGCCAAACTATAAAGATCCTTAAATATTTATTGCTGACTTTTGCAAGTATGCCAACCCTACTTGTTAAGTTATGAAATTAGGCTGAGGACAGATGACCATGAAGTTGCTTCACCTTAGTGATTACGGGCCATATTTATAAAGCTCATTTTTCACTCCCCATATAGGCATTTCAGGAGCAAGAGAGAGCACATGAATCAGTGTTTCATTCAAAGCCTATTCCAGGTAACTTGGCTGCATGGTCATCAATAATAGCAAAGCCTATTTAATGCAACCTGAGATATTTAGAAATGGAACAAACTCTTTTTATTAGGACATATTTAGTACATCCCCAGGTATCCACAACAACTGATTTCCCAGTTCATAACTGAATGATCCCACGGGGGTTTTCCTACTTTCCCTGAGGGACTCTTTAACACTTTTTGTTCTTAGATCTGAATGTTTATAGTGATATTTGTCTTTATTAATCCAAATGTCCTAGATCACATTACTCATTCTCACTACATATGTTCCAAAACTATTTTGATTTGCCATCTGTCTCCAAAAGTTCTCCTTTATTACACCAGACACAAAAATAATTTAAAAACATATTTTTGCTTTCCTTTATCAACGTAAATGCAGTGACTCTATTATGCATTTACTATTTCCACTTTACCAAGTTTACAATCGGAGACACTCCTTTCCATCTGTGATTCTTCCATGTGTGTAGACATTATCTTCTGTTAGCCCACAGCAAAGAAGAAAGTTCTTTAAAAATATTAATAAATTTTCATTCTAGAGACTGTCCTCAGATCTATGGAACCACTGATGATCCTACTCAGATATTTTTCTAATTTACACTAGTTGTAGCAAGCTTTAAGTATCAACCATCTTACCACTCAAGGGTCATTGTTGTCCCCGTAGGCATTGAAAGGACGATCCATTTTTGGTATCTGTGCTTTTATAAAATTTTTTAGCCACCAAAGAAATCCCTAAGCCCTGTGTAAACAAACAATTCTGAGCCTATAATTAAATTACATTTCCTAGAAACTAGTAGTGTCTTAGAGGAGTGCTTCAGGAACTTAATGTGCATACAAAACACCCGGGCATCTTGTTGAAATGCAGATTCTAATTCAATAAATTGAGGATGGGACCTGAGAATCAGCATTTCTAAAGGACTCCCAGGTGATATTGATGCTATACTGTCTCAAGGACCACATGATGAGAAGCAACATGTTAGGAGCTGCACAGTAGAATTTTCTCACAGTTTCTCAAGAAGACCAGCACCCGTTGCCCCACGTGAGGAGTTTGCAGAATTTTCTAGATAAGTGTAATCTAAGTTGTGAACAATTGGACCTCAGACTTCCTTTTTAATTCAAAACAACAAATGGTAAAAATAATTTTAATGGAGAATCAAAGGATTTTATTTTTTAAATAGAAACTGGGCAAGTAGCATAGTTGTTGCTAAATCTCTACTGGTTGACAGGTTAAGATTTTACCTTCATTCTTTCTTTCTGTTTGTTTTAGTTTGCTAAGGCTGATGATATAAAAATGCCAGCATTGGGTTGGCTTTTATAAAGGGAATTTATTTGGGGTAAAAGCTTATAGTTCTGATGCTATGAAATGTCTAGATCAAGTCACTATTAGAGATGCTTTCTCACCAGAGATCAGCTGCTGACAGATCCTTGCCACATGGCAAAGCAAGATAGCATCCAATCTCTGCCAAGATCCCTGACTTCCCTTTCAGGGTCACCTTCTCCTTGAGCTCAGCAGTGGGTGATCAGGCATGTGCCTCATCTCTTCCCAGTACTATCACTTTCAGCTTCTCTGCTGATTCTAGCCTCTGGCCCTCTCTCAGCTGTGGCTGACCCTGGAGTATTCTTTCACATAGCAGGGTCAAAATGGTGACTGTCTTTCTCTGTGTGTTTCTGCATATAGTTCTCAGGTTATAGAAGACCCCAGCAAGAGGGCAGAGACCTACACTGAGTCATGCCTCAATGATGTAGTCCAGTCAAAGGTCCTAAAGCAATCTAATCAAGTGATCTAATCAAAAGGTCCCTTAATGCAATCAAAGGACCCAATGCCTGTAGGAATTGATTAGTTAAAGAACATGATCTTTCCTGGGATTCACAAAAAAAACTTCAAACTGTCACACTCCACCCTTTAAATCCCAAAAAGACATGTTCTTTTAAGATGCAAAATACATTCATTGCATCACAATATTTCAACATGTCTTAAATCATTTCAGTGACAATATTAAGTACAAAATCATATCAAAATCGTTATAGGCATGCAGTCTGTCTTGGAGCAAAATTCCTCTCTGGATGTAGACCTGTGAAACTTAAAAAACCAGTCATCTGCTTCCAATATACAAAGGCGGGACAGGCATAGGATAAACATTTGCAGTATCATAGGGAGAAATTAGAAGGAAAACAGGAGTCATGGGTCCCTAACAATTCTGAAAACCTGCAAGGCATACTCCATTAGATTTGAAGGTCCGAGAGTCATCTATAGAACAATGTCGTCTTCTCCTCAGGGCCTCATGGAGGCGCACCCCTTCCACAGGCTTGCCCAAAAGTCATCTTTGGTTCCACTTTCATCAAGCATATGATTGGAGGCTAAGCTCTAAGGCCTCACCCTCCAAGAACATTAGGGTGATGGCCATACTCTCCCCAATCTCTGAGGTATAGTCTCAACCCCCTTACCACAGTGGGGTGGCAACCACCTTCTCCCTAATCTCTGGCACACAGGCTCAGCCACCTCAGGACAGTGGGGTGGCAATCTAACTCTCCCCAATCTCTGGGGAATGTGCCCCACACTCTCTCTAGCCTGGGGTGGCCAAAGTCTTCCTGAGCAACAAAGTGGAAGGCCCACCTCTCAAAGCTTCACACATGGGTGGGGTCCATCTCTTGGCCCAAGAAAATGTCTTAAGTCCAGACCTCAGCTTCCATAGTTTTGCCCTTAAAGTGGTTTCTCCTTCAATTTCTCTCTTTTCTATCTTTTTTAGTCCAGGCTGACATTGGTTTCATTTATAGAGATCTCACAAATAGCTCACTTGTTTTGCATGCATTTTACAGGGGTCCAAGCCATATGATAATCAGACCTTCAACATATTCTTCCTGGATAACTCCATTTTCAATCCTTACTTGATTTCTTTAAGAACACGATCTTTTCTGGGATTCATAAAAACTTCAAACTTGCCCACACTGTTCCTCATAATAGTGTTTCTCAAATATCAGTGTGTGCAGGAATCTCCTGAAGCATCTGTTAAATGTGCAAATTGCAAAGCCCCAATCTTCAATTCAACGAGATAGAATAGAGCCCCAGAACCTGGATTATTATTAACACATCCCATGATTCTTGTGGTGGTAGCGAGCAGATCACTTTTTAAGAAACACTGCCATGAGGTGGTGATGAAACATGTTCAGACCATCTGAAAGGCATTTTTATTTGGGTTTAAAACAGACTATATCATATCATTGGCTTTTTCTTTTAAGACTTATAACTGAAACATTATATTAAATAAAATAGTTCATTTGGCTTCATGACTAAATCTGAAAATTGTTAGTTATTCAATCAAACTCAAGCTTATTAAGATATTATAAAAGAAGCACACAAAAGCCAATGAACAGAAGGTAGCAGAGAAGGATTATTCTAGAAGCTTTGTTTTACTAAGAAATGGTATTCAAATTTCATACTGAAGAATAAATAGCATTTTCAGACTGAGTATTTCTAACTTGTCATTTCTTTTAATTTGATCTTAGGAGGGAAAGCCACATAAATGGAAACCAAATACAGAACATCTCAATGTCAGGCAAATTATAGGAGATTCTTCAATTTGTGACATAAGCCTGGGCACAAGACAAATAAAATCAAAGATTACCTACTGCATAAAGTAATCTCACAAAAGCACAAAAAAAAAAAAATTATTTGGGATGCACTTGAACCTGTGGGAAAAATTGCAGTAATACAGATAAGAAAATGTTGTGAAAATACATGACATTACTAATTCACTTGTCAGTTAATCTCATGTTTCAAATATCCAGAATATAGCCAAAAACCAGACAGAATAAAGAGAGGCCTTTGATAAGTCAAAATAAATGGCAAAATCCATGTGATAAAGTCTATACTGCACTTTGTATTTGAGAGTGGGAACCTTAAATCCTTTCTCAAAGCTGGCTTATTCTTACGTTAGTGATAATGCTAATAAGCTTCCTATCAAGTTTTCCCAAAC
>PVKH010045435.1:0-10502 GCA_004027955.1 Chaetophractus vellerosus | reverse complement strand
TTTTCCATTGCCTTGCAGTGGTGGACACTGTTTAGTGTTTAAGGTGAAAGTCATTAAAATTTATAAAAGTACACGAACAAAAATGTGGTCCTTGTTGTGGACCAATGACAATGTTGGGGAACCACATTTCACTGTCTGTCAGTTATGTCGGTGTTGTCATCCACTTACAAAAAGGTTTTGGTAAGGAAGGGAATGGAGGAGGAGGTTGCATACATGAGATCATCTGGTAGTCTGTGTGTTACTCCGCTGTGACCTAAAATTTCTTTGAAAATTAGATGTAAAAAGGGGAGGCGCTTGAGAGTGAGAAGAAAAAGATGCCACAAAACAGACCGGACACCACATCAGATATAGCATCGACAAGGAAAAATTGGGCACAAAATTTTTTTTTTCGTATACATGTAGTTCTTTTTTTAGTTTTTTTATTTTTTATTTTTTTTTAATTTGTTATTCTTTTCACAGAGCTTGAAGAGTCCAGTCCGCTGGCAACGTCTAATTTTCATTATTCTATTTTTTTAAAGTTATTTTTAAAATTTTATTTCTCTTATCTTTAATCTGTTAAAAATTTTCTAACAGTTTTTTTATTCTGTAACTTCTCTTAGGTTTTGACTCTTGGATTTAAATGATGTTGTTAGGGATGGTTCACAATAGGGGATGAACTGGTGTGCCAGGACACTCTTATGTTGTGAGTCTGTGAATCCTGTCATCTGGGGAATTGAGCTGGGGGGTGATGTGAGCCCCGAGGTGGTGGGGAGGAACACAGTGGAATGAATATAGGCCATTTGCTGGCCCATGGAAATGTTCCATTGCCTTGCGGTGGTAGTCAGGGGACAAGGTGACAGGCATCAAAATTTACAAAACTGTGTGACCTAAAATATGGACCTCAGTGTGGACCAATGACAATGTTGAGGAATTATGTTTCACTATCTGTTTGTCAGTTATGTGGGGGCTACCATCTGCATGTAAAATGATTTTGGAATGGGGAGGAATGAAGGAGGGGGTGGAGTATATAAGAATGTCTTATATTTTGTCTCTGGCTCTGCTGTGACCCAAAACCTCTTTGAAAATTAAATGTCAAGAGGAGGGCTGCTTGAGAGTGATAAGAGAAAGATGTCATGAAATAGAGTGGACACCAGATATTGCACTAACAAGGCACAATTTCAGAATTTGGGAAAAATTTTTTCTAAAATTATTTTGTATTATCAAGTTCACCTATATTTTACCTCTTGCATTTTAATTCCATTATTATTTCATTTTCCTATTCATCATGATTGGTTACTGTGATGGCTTCACATGTGAAGAGGTTATGGATCACAGAAGGCTCACAATGTGGGTGGGAGAGGAGCATTGGAGGGGGGGTGTCAAGGTTGGGGGTGCATGGGAGGAAGTCCAACAGAACATACACAAGCCATACATAATTGTTCAAAGCCTCATGGGGCATGGTCATGGGGTGAAGTATTAATCACTAAGTGGGAGAAAACTGTACTCCCATCCTGGAGATCTCTGTCATATTTTCCAGATGAGTAGTAATGACCCCCTGAGTCAGTGTCTGGCAAAGGAGGATGATCCATGGATGGGCACCTGTTATTGATGACTAGCCTTATGAGTCATTGGTATTGAAATTGGAATACTCTAGTTTTAAGGGGTGCGTAAGAGTTGCCTCTGGAGAACCTCCTTGTTGCTCAAATGTGGCCTCTCTCTAAGCTAAACTCAGAATGTAAATACATTACCTTCCTCCCAACATGGGACATGACTTCCAGGGATGAGCCTCCTTGGCAATGAGGGATTACTAACAAATGCCAACAGCAGTACAACGAGGAAAAGACTTCAAATAAAAGGGGTAAATTATAAAGACAAATGAGTTCATGTGGCTAAGAGACTTCAAAGTGAGTCGGGAGGTCAACCCAGATGTAACACTTATGCAAATCCCCAGTAGGACCTCCTAGGCTTCCAATATGGATATCACCTCAAACAGAGGGCCTCCAGAGGGCTTTGGAGAAGTCCAGGTCCTATACCAGTGTGGGTAATCCCAGACTTTGGTGCCTTACTAGTGGGCCCTATTTTGGAATCCTTGCCTCTGAGAGCGATGGAGTCTGACCATAATATATCTTCACTGCACATGGTCCAAATGTCTCTTCTATTCAAACCTATATTTGATGCCAGAGTTGTAGGTGTATTTCCACAGACCAGAGACTACAGGCTGACCATGTGCCAACTGGGTCCAGAAACTCTGTGGACCTGCAACTCCTATGCTACAATGCAATGGACTCAACCAGGACACCTAGTTGGGAGTTGATGGTGAATGACAGATATGCAGGGGAATCCAGAGAGCCTGTGGCTGTAGGCAGGACAATCCCTTCCATTGTACCCATGTGATATGGGCCCCCTCTCACTTGATGGTGGAGGGGACACCACCACCCCAGTCTCCTTGGGATTAGGGGAAAAACCTATGGACTAGAATGGACTTTTTAGTGTCCTGCTATGGTCTTGTGATATACACAATGGAAGAAATTGCAAAATTATGTGGAGCAAGGGTCACTGGACACTTTGGGAATAGGGTGGGGGAAGAGCAATTGTAATGCAGGTTTTTTTTTGGGACCTGGGAGTTGTCATGGGGGATGCTGCAATGGAGGATGTAGGCCATTTTGAATCATTATATATCATTCAGAACTGTATGGGAGAGAGGGTCGTCTACAACCTGAACTGTGATATATGCTTGATGGCATAGCCCCAAAATCAGTCTATCTATCACAGACGTTATGCCACACTGAAGGATGTGCGTGTGTGGGGGGTTGTGTGAGGGGTGTGGGGGAGGGATATGGGTACCCCTGGAGTCTCTATGTAACATTTATGTAATCAATGTATCTTAAAAATATATATAGATATATAAATTAATTAATTAATTAATTAATTAACAAGAAAATAAACATGCAGAACTGTGTGGGAGAGACTGTGGTCTACAATGTGAACTATGGTCCATGCTTAGTGGCAAAGCTTCAAGATGTGTATATCTATTGCAGATGATATGCCACACTAATGAAGGATGTTTATGTTGGAGGTTGTGGGAGGAGTGGGAGGTGGGACATATGGGAATCCCTACAATTTTTGTGTAACATTTATGTAATCTAAATATCTTTTAAAATTTTTTTTAAAAATTATTTTTTAAAAAGAATTAAATAAAATGATTCCATTGGAAAAAAATTTACTTCTTTAATTGGTTCCTCCATACTTGTTTACACTTACAATAAATGTCAAAATACAGGTATTACCTAATGCTCTGTGAATTCACCAGGTTCTTTGGTTTTGAAAACTAAGCAACTTACTATTTTAATTGGGTGCTATGAACTTGTTTTCACTTACAATCCATGTCAAATCACTGCTTTTACCTAATGCTTTATGCATGAACTAGGTTCTTCACTTACTTGCTTAATTGGCTGCTACACATGTGTTTTCACTTACAATGAATGTCAAATCACTGGTTTTACCTAATGCTGTCATAAAGCACCAGGATTTTTGTTTTGGAAAACTAAGGAACTTACTTCTTTAATTGGCTCCTATGCACTTGTTTTCACTTAAAGTCAATGTTAAAACACAGGTTTTACCAAATGCTCTGTGAATGCACCAGGTCATTTGGTTTTTGAAAACTAAGAAATTTATTACTTTAATTGGTTGTTAAGCACTTGTTTTCACTTACAATCAATATCAAATCTCTGGTTTTACCTAATGCTTTATGAATTTACCAGATTTTTCAGTTTGAAAGTAAACAACTTCCTTGCTTAATTGGCTGCTATGGTCTTGCTTTAATTTACAATCAATGTCAAATCCCTGGTTTTAATGATTGCTCTGTGAATGCACCAGGTTCTTCCATTTTGAAAACTTAGCAAGTACTTGATTCATTTCCTGACTAACACTTGTTTTCATTTACAATCAATGTGAAAATACTGGTTTTAACTAGCACCCTTTGAATTCAGCAGGTTCTTCAGTTTTGATGACTAAGAAACTTACTTGCTAAATTGGTTGCTACACACTTGTTTTCACTTACCTCTTAATGTTTAAAGACTGCTTTTGTAAACTAAGCAAGTTATTTGCTTAACATCTGTTAAACACATCTTTTCACTTACTATCAGTGTCAAATCCCTGTTTTTTCCTAATGCTCTGTGAATGCACCTGGTTCTTCACTTTTGAAAACTAAGCAATTTACTCTTTAAATGGCTGCTGTGCACTTATTTTCAATTACAATCATGATCAAATCACTGGTTTTACCTATACTCTGTGAATGATCCAGGTTCTTCAGTTTTGAAAACAAAGCTATTTACTACTTTAATTGTCTGTTATGCACGTATTTTCCCTTACAATCAATATAAATCACTGCTTTTACCTAATGCTCACTGAATGCACAAGATCCTTCACTTTTGAAAACTTAGCAAGTTACTTTTTCAGTTGGCTGCTACATGCTAGTTTTCACTGACAATCAATTTCAAAACACTGGTTTTACATAATGAACTATGAATGCACCAAGGTATAGAGTTTTGGAAACTAAGCAATTTTCTTCTCTAATTGGCTGTTACACACTTGGTTTCACTTAAATCAATGTCAAAACAGCAGCTTCTTCAGTTTTGAAAACCAAGAAAGTTACTTGTTTAATTGGCTGTAAGTCCTTTGTTTCCACTTTCAATTAATGTCAAATCACTGGAAACACCTAATGCACTGTGAGTGAAGCAGGTTCTTCAGTTTTGAAAACTAAGGAATTCACTTGCTTATTTGGCTGCTATGCTCTTGTTTTCACTTACAATTGATGTCAAATACCTGGTTTTACCTAATGCTTTGTGAATGCTCCAGATGTCAGCATTGAATCCTTAGAAAGATTCTTGTTTAATTGGCTGCTACATGCTTGATTTCACTTACAATCGATGTCAAATCAGTGGAAATATCTAACACAAAATGAATGCAACAGGTCCTTCAGTTTTGAAAACTAAGTCACTTACCTTTTCCATTGGCTGCTACATGCTTGTTTACAGGTCCTTTAATGTGTAAACACTGGTTTTACCCAACACTCTTGAAATTCTCCAGGTATTTCAGATGTGAAAACTTAACATGTTAATTGTTTAATTGGCTGCTATACAATTGTTTTCATTTACAATCAATGTGAACTTACTGGTTTATCCTAACAACCTCTGAATGCCTGAGGTTCTTCCATTTTGAATACTAAATAAGTTACTATTTAAATGGATGCTACACACTTGTCTTCACTTATAATCAATATCAAAACCCTGGTTTTACCTAATGCACTGTGGATGCTCCAGAGTATTCAGTTTTGTAAATTAAGCAAGTTGCTTGTTTAAATGGCTGCCTTGCACTTGTTTACAATTACAGTCAGGTCAAATCTAAGGCTTTCTTAACTTCTGTGAATGCACTGAGTTCTTTAGGTTTGAAAAGTAAGCAATTTACTATGTAATTCACTGCTATGCATTTGGTTTAACTTAAAATCAATGTCAAATCACCAGTTATACCTAGCAATCTGTGAAGGCACCAGGTTCTTCAGTTTTTAAAACTTAGGAAGTTACTTGTTTAATTGGGTACTACACACTTGTTTACACTATCAATGTCAAAACAGAAGTTTTACCTAATGATCATTGAATGCACCAGGTTCTTCTGTTTTGAAAACTAAGCAATTTACTTCTTCAATTGGTTCTTTTGCACTTGTTTTCACTTCCAATCAATGTCAAAACACTGGTTTTACCTAACGCTCTGTTAAAATACCAGGTTTTTTGGTTTTAAAAATTAAGAAATTTACTTCTTTAATTGGCTCCTACTCACTTGTTTTCACTTACAATCAATGTCAAAATGCTGATTTTGCCTAATGCTCCGTGAATGCACCAGGTTCTTCAGTTTTGAAAACTAAGGAAGTTATTTGCTTACTTGGCTGATACAGACTCCCTTTCATTTACAATCATTGTCAAATCTCTGGTTTTACCTAAAGTTCTGTGAATGCACCAGCCCTCTCACTTTTGAAAACTAAGCAATTTACTTTTTAAATGGCTGCTACACACTTGTTCTCACTTGCAAGGAATGTCAAAAGACTTGTTTTACCTAATGAACTGTGAATGCAACAGAGTATTCAGTTTAGGAAACTTACCAATTTACTTATTTAATTGGCTGTTACACACTTGTTTTCACCGACAATGTCAAGACACTGATTTTACCTAACACCCAGTGAATGCACCAGGTTCTTCTGTTTTGAAAACCATGCAAGTTACTAGTTTAATTGGCTGTTATGGATTGGATTTCACATACAATCATTATCAAAACACTGGTTTTACCTAATGCTATGTGAATGCACCAGTTGTCAGTATTGAAAACTTAGGAAGATACTTGTTTATTTGGCTGCTATATGCTCGATTTCACTTACAATCAATGTCAAATCAGTGGAAGTACCTAACAAAATGTGAATGCATCACATCCTTCAGTTTTGAAAATTAAGGAAATTACCTGTTCCATTGGCTGCTACACACTTGTTTTCACCTACAATTAATGTCAAAACTCTGGTTTTACAAAATGCACTTTGATTTCACCAAGTCCTACAGCTGTGAAAACTAAGCAAGTAACTTTCTTAATTGGCTGTTGCACACTAGTTTTCACTTACTATCAATGTCAAGTCACTGGTTTTACCCAATGCTCAGTGAATGCACCACGATCTCCAGCTTTCAAAGTTTAGCAAGTTACTTCTTTAATTGGATGCTATGCACTTGTTTTCACTGGCAATCAAGGTCAAAACACTGGTTTTACTGAATGCAGTTTGGATACACCAGGGTTTTCAGTTTTGGGAGCTAAGCAAGTTACTTGTTTAAATGGTTGCTGTGAATTTGTTGTCAATTACAATCAAGGTCAAATCACTGGTTTTACCTAAACTCTGTGATGAACAAGGTTCTTTGGTTTGAAAACTAAGCAATTTAGTATTTAATTGGCTGTTATGCACTTTTTTATATATACAATCAATGTTCAAGCCACCTGTTTTACCCAACAATCTGTGAATGCACCAAGTTCTGAAGTTTTGAAAACAAAGCCTTTTATTTCTTTATTTGGCTCCTCTGCACTTGTATCCACTTACAATCAATGTCAAAACACTGGTTTTACCTAATGCACTGTGAAAGCACCAGGGTATTCAGTTTAGGAAACTTAGCAATATCCTTCTTTAATTGGCTGCTACATCACTTACAATCAAAGTCAAAACACTGGTTTTACCTAACACTCTGCTAAAGTATGAGGTTTTTGGTTTAAAAAACTAAGCAAATTACTTTCTAAAATTGCTGCTACACACTTGTTTCCATGTAAAATTAATGTCAAAAACTGGTTCTTAACACTCTGTTTAAGAACCAAGTTTTTCAGTTGGAAAAACTAGAAATTTACTTCTTTATTTGGCTCTTACTCACTTGTTTTTCACTTACAGTCGATGTCAAAACACTGGCTTTACCTAATGCAATGTGAATGCACCAGATTCTTCAGTTTTGAAAACTAAGGAAGTTATTTGCTTTATTGGCTATTATGAGCTTGTTTTTGTTACATGAGTAACTATTCAGAATAAAACTCATCTCCCAGTTCAATTTTAGAACCATTTATTCAAGCAGCTGGGCTCTTCACCTTTCCATAGGTGAGAGCACTGAAGCAAGGCTTTAGCAATTTTTTATAATCTTTGTAAGAACTGAAACTAACTTTTAGATAAATGACTATGTGGGGGGTCTTTCTTTGTGGTTGTGTTTGACTCACATTGTCCAGGGCAACCACCAGCAAGCCTAAGAAAGCTCTAAATGTACAGAAGCAGATATTTGTGGTTAGCTGCAGGTAGGAACACTTTCTAACTATTCTACTCTATTCTTGTTAGTCAAGCATAACTTTTTCAGCAATAGGAGGCAGTTCCCAGAATTTTACTGAGAATAAAGGGGGAAGATTGAGACAGTTCCCAGAATTGTACTGGGAAGGGGTGACCATAACCTTTCTCCATAACATTTTCACTTACAATCAATGTCAAGGCACCAATTTTACCTAACACCCAGTGAATGCACCAGGTTTTTCTGTCTTGAAAACTACACAAGTTACTTGTTTAATTAGCTGCTATGGATTGGATTTCACTTACAAACTTTGTCAAAACACTGGTTTTACATAGTGCTCTGTGAATGCACCTGGTTCTTCAGTTTTGTAACCCAGATATTTACTACTTTAATTGGAGCCTACACCCTTCTTTTCACTTACAGTCAATGTCAAAACACTGGTTTTTACCTAACCCACTTTGAATGCACCAGGTTCTTGAGTTTTGAAAACTAGGCAAGTTACTTGCTTAATTGGCTGCTACACACCTGTTTTCACTTACTATCAGTGTCTAAACACTAGTTTTACCCAACATTCTGGGAATGCACCAGGTACTTCAGATTTGAAATCTTAGCAAGTTAATTGTTTAATTGGCTGCTATGCACTTGTTTTCACTTACAATCAATGTGAAACCACTGGTTTTACTTAACATCCTCTGATTTCCTGAGGTTCTTTAGTTTTGAAAACTAAGCAAGTTACTTTTTAAATGGCTGATACACACTTGTTTTCACTTATAATCAATATCAAATCCCTCGTTTTACCAAATGCACTGTGAATGTACCACGTTCTTCAGTTTTGAAAATTAAGCAAGTTACTTGTTTAAATGGCTGCCTTGCAATTGTTTAAAGTTAAAGTCAGGTCAAATCAAAGGCTTTACCCAAACTCTGTGAATGCACCAGGTTCTTCAGTTTTGAAAATTAATTAATTTACTTTTTAAGTGGCTGCTACACAGTTGATTTCACTTTCAATGAATGTAAGAACCCTGGTATTACCTAACAAACTATGAAGGCACAAGGGTACTCATTTTTTGAAACTAAGCAAGTTACTTGTTTAATTGCTTCTGTGCACTTGTTTTCAATTACCATCAAGCTCAAATCCCTCATTTTACCTAATATGTTGTGAATTTCACTTTTGAAATCTAAACATGTTACTTATTAAATGGCTGCTACACACTTGTTTTAACTTAAAATCAATGTCAAAACACTGGTTTTACCTGACCATGTCAGAATGTACCAGGCTGTTCAGTGTTGAAACTAAGCACTATAGTTAATTGGCTGCTATGCATTTGTTTCAAATTAAAATCAATGAAAAAAACCCTGGTTATACCTAATGCTCTGTGAATGCACCAGGTTCTTCAGTTTTGAAAATTAAGCAAGTCACTTGTTTAATTGGATGCTACGCACTTTTTTTCACTTACAATACATTTCAAATCAGTGGATATACCTAATGAACTGTGAATGAACCAGGTCCTTCAATTTTGAAAGCTAAGCAACTTACCTCTTTCATTGGCTGCTACATGCTTGCCTTCACCTACAATTAATGTCAGAACCCTGGTTTTACTTAGTACTCTTTGATTTCCCAAATTCTTCAGCTTTGAAAACTAAGCAGATAATTCTTCATTGGCTGCTGCACACTTGTTTTCACTTTCTGTCTATATCAAGTCACTGGTTTTCCCCAATGCTCAGTGAATGCACCAGGTTTTTCAGCTTTCAAAACTTAGCAATTTACTTGTTTAATTGGCTGCTACACACCTGTTTTCAATTACAGTGTCAAAACACTGGCTTTACCTAATACACTGTGGATGAACCAGGTTTTTCAGTTTTTAAACTAATCAAGTTATTTGTTAAAATGGCTGCTGTGCAATTGTTTTCAATTACAGTCAGGTCAAATCAAATGTTTTACCTAAATCAAAGGTTTACTGAAAAATACATCAGTTTTTTCAGTTTTGAAAACTAAGCAATTTACTATTTAATTGGCTGCTATGCACTTGTTTTTACTTACAATCAATTTCAAATCATCAATTTTACCTAACAACCTGTAAATGTAACAGTTTCTTCAGTTTTGTAAACTTGGCAAGTTACCTGTTTAATTGGGTGCTATGCACTTTTTTACACTTACAATCAATTTCAAAACCCTGGTTTAACCTAATGCTCTGTGAATGTACCATGTTCTGCAGTTTTGAAAACTAAGCAATTTAATTCTTTAATTGTCTGCTACACAATTGTTTTCCCTTCCAATGAATGTCAAAACCCTGGTTTTACCATGCTCTGTAAATGCTCCAGTTTCTTTGGTTTAGTTAACTAAGCAATTTACTATTTTAATATTTTTCTATCCACTTGTTCTCACCTACAATCTTTGTTAAATCACTGCATTTCCTAATGCTCTGTGAATGCACAAGGTCCTTCAATTTTGAAAAGTTAGCAATTACTTGTTTTTTTTGGTTTTTTTAAAAGATTTATTTATTTTATTACATATCTCCCCTTCCCCCCACTGCGGCGATGCGCCGAGAGTGGTCACAGCACAGGCGTGGCTTTCCCCACTTGTGGGCGGTCTCTGCATCTGATCACGGCCGGCTTTCAGTTCACGGTGGCTGGCTGCGCTCCATCCGTGGGCGACCTGCCCTGCCTGTGGCAGCTCTTGCC
>PVKH010045434.1:0-10507 GCA_004027955.1 Chaetophractus vellerosus | reverse complement strand
GAAGAGGAGAGAGATGAGGAAGACCTAGACTAAGAAGATTTAGAGATTTAAAATGAGAATCTCAGCCTGGAAAAGAGTTCTTGAAGTGCCATCCTCTTGTTTATAGAGTTGGGATTGAAGCCTAGGAAGTTGAGGTAATTTCTTCAGTATGAATAGAGGTTAGGGTAGAAAGTGGGTGCATCTGGAAAACCCATATTTTGACCTTCAGTGTTCTCTCTATATAAAATAACTTAAACTTTTGAACCTGGGTGACCAAGTGCCATTGAAATGAGCTTTAAAAATTGGGTGGAGCATTGTTTATAGGGAAAGTTAGTGAATTAGGCTTCATTGTTTATTAAAGGTTTAGATGATATCTTTAAGTGAATATGTCCATCTGGCTAATTCTTTTGTGCCATAGTTTCGACGTCACTTTTTTCCAGGAAGCCTTCTGTGACCCATGGGTTCAGGCTATTTTCCATCTTAAGTGCTTTAATAGCACCCTGTACTTTCCCTACTATAGCACCTTCCATGCTGAGTTATAATTGCCTAATGGTTGTTCACTCCTTTGGACTGTGAGCTTCATATAAAGACAGAGCTACTTTGTATCTCATTCACTGTTTCATGCCTAGGGCATGGTGTCCTGTCCATTCTAGAGAATGTGCTTAGTAAATTCTTGTTGAATTACTGAATGTCTGACTAATGAGAGAATAGATTCATATCATAAGAGAGAGGAGAGAAGAGAGAGGAAATTGAGGAGAGGGGAGAGGAGTTACTGAGGAGAGAAGTCAAAAAAGAAGAAGAAGGTAAAGAGAGAAAAAAAAAAGAAGGAAAGAGAGGAGAAGGAGGAAGAGGATAAATGATTAACTGTTTAGGGATAAAATAACTAAGTTTGGGGAATTACAAAGGAATTTTGTTTTCAACTAAGCTCATGTGTCTCTCCCCAAAGGCCCATTAATATTGATTTAATGTGATGTTGGCATCCTGGCTTTTGAAAATCATATCTGATGCAAATCATGTTGCTTATGATTGATTCTGTCTTCTAGTAAAGTAAATAAAAAATTCAAGTTAGTGAGGGAAATTCGACAAATCCTATGGGCAAATAAACTCACTTGCTACCTCTTAAGTGTTTTGTTTAAAAAGATGATAATACAGCAACAAAAAAGTAATCAAAACATATACTTGTATCCTATTTCCTCAATTTAAGTGCTGTGGGAAAAATTAATCTTGAATTGAGTTTTTAATATACTACCATTGTGTCTTGAGGATGTTTATCAGTTTGATGGAAATATCACACATATCCTAAAAGACGTGGATAAATTAGCTCATAAAGTTCCTAGGAAGCAAGGATTTTTTTAACAGAAAATTTTCATTGTAAGATATCTGACTGACACATACTCTTTATACTGAAATGAAATTCAGCCATTTTACCTTCAGGATTCACATTAATGATGTAAATAAGTATGCAAAGTGGGTGGCAACATCTGATTAATTAAAGTTAAATACCATTATTTCATTTGCCAAATAAATTAAATTATATAACTAGAATTGATTTAACATGTTCGTCATTGAACCTCCTCAGTAGAAGGTATTTTTAGGGAGCAAATTACAAGGTATATATAGATGTAGGCAAGACCTAAGGTTTAACAATCAAAAAGAAATTTCTAGTTGAAATGTCACAAGGGGACATCAGTCTTCTGTCACATCTACTTATTCATTACTATTTGAAGTGATCAGTTGCATTTAGAGTGATAACTCAGTATAATCAGTTGAAATAAATCCTATAAAATCTAGATCTAGAGAAAAGTACTAGGATGCAATACCCTCTAGAAAGTTTCTCCAGAAGTTTTGGAAACTGATAAAATATTTATTAGTCATGGAATTTGTCATACAAATCAGTAAAAGGTTTTAAACATTATTTAAAAAAACTTTACTTATATCTACTTTGTGGTTTTTACTATTAAATATTAACCTTAATCATCAATTAATACTTTAAATCACCTGCCACCATTTGTTTGTTCATTCAGTTAATTACTATTTCAGTTTGCCAAAGGGTTGCCAATGCAAAGTACCAGAAATGGGTTGGCTTTTATAAAGGGGGTTTATTTGGGGTAAAAGTTCATAGTTCCAAGGCTGTGAAAAGTAGAACTCAAGGCACCATAAGAGGTGCCTTGAGACACTGGTGATCCTGGCATGCTGCCACTTGTTGAAAGAAGATGGCGGGCGATGTCTGCCTGGTCTCTGCCTTCACTTTCAGGCTGTACCATCTCCCAGAGTTCAGCTCTGGGCAACCAGGCATAGGGCTTGTCTCTTACTGGGCCTCCTCTCTCAGGCTTGGCTGCTCCACTTTCTTCCTGAGTTCAACTGCAAGCTTTTAGGCATATGGCTTATCTCTCCCTGGGCCTCAGCTCTTGCTCTTTGAGCCTCTCCTTTCTCTCACATGGCAGGATCAAATATGGTGGCTCCCCTTTTCTATGTGTCTCTTTCTCTGTGTCTCCATTTTTATCAGACCCAGCAAGTAGACCGAGACTCAACCTGAGTCACACCTCACTGGCATAGTCCAATTGAAAGGGTCTCCCACCCACAGCAATGGATTAGCTCACAGATATAATCTTCCTCTTTTTGGGATACATAATTTCAACCTGCCACACTCAATCCTCTGAATCCCCAAAAGACATGTTCCCTCCATATGCAAAATACATTCATTACATTCATTATTTCAAAAGCCTTAAATCATTTTGGTAGCAATGCTAAAGTACAAAATCATGAAAATCAGTTATAGGCAAACTTTTATCTTGGGACAAAAGTCCCCCCTGGCTGTAGACCTGTGAAACTGCAGCCCCTTTCTGGGACATCCTTGAAGGGCAGTGGTGAGGGGAAATCCTCCCAGTGAGCAGAAAGTACTTCAAGCAGTGCACCTGGTTGCTTATTTTGCTTGGAAGGATGAATGGCCAGAAGTGTGTTTATGCACTGATTGATGGGCTTTTACTAATGTTTTGGCTGATTGGTCAGGGTCTTGGAAGGAACATGATTAGAAAATTGGTGACAAAGCAGTCTGGGGAAGAGATGTGAGTAGGCCTTTCTGAGTGGGCAAAAAAACATGAAAATATTTGTGTCCCACATGAATGCTCACCAGAGGGTTAACTTCAGCAGAGGAAGATTTTAATAATCAAGTGGATAAGATGATCCATTCTGTGGATAGCAGTGAACCTCTTTCCCCAGCCACTCCTGTCATTGTCCAGTGGGTTCATGAACAAAGTGACCATGATGGTAGGGATGGAGGTTATGCATGTTCTCAGCAACATGGACTTCCCCTCACCAAGGCCTACCTGGCTACAGCCACCACTGAGTGCCCAATCTGTCAGCAGCAGAGACCCATACTCAGCCCCTGATATGGCACCATTCCTCAAGGTGATCAGCCTGCTACCTGGTGGCAGGTTGACAACATTGGACCACTTCCACCATGGAAGGGGCAGCGATTTGTTCTAACTGGAATAGTCACATACTCCAAATATAGATTTGCTTTCCCTGCATTCAGTGCTTCTTCCAAAACTACCATCCATGGTCTTACTGAATGTCTTATCCATCGCCATGGTATTCCACACAGCATTGCTCCTGATCAAGGAACCCACACTGGTCTTACCATGTTCCCCATCATCCTGAAGCAGCTGAATTGCTAGAATGGCCAGACCATTCAGGGTTTTGTAAACCACATTAGAGAATTTGGTCTTTATTTAAAGAAAAGGGAAAGCTCTGAAAAAAAAAATTGGATCAGACTAGAAAAGGAAATAGAGGTGGACCAGAGAAAATTCTGGGGGACTTTTAGGTGGCTATTGATGTAAACAGTCTGGGATGAGATGCTGAACTAGGCTGGTAATAGACACAGCAGGAAGTTGGTGGATTCAGAGATGTTTAGGAGATAAAAATCAACAGAATTCCTTGATAGATTGATATTGATGTTGAGAAATAAGTAGGTGATGATGATGACTCCTAGATTCCTGGCTTGTGCAATAGGGACCACTTACCAGAACTGAGAAAACCTGAAGAGGACTGAATTTGTGAGATACAGTCTTGAGTTCAGTGTGGTGCATGTTGATATTGGGCTGACTTTGAGATATTCGAGTGGAAATGTTAAAAAGACAGTCGGATATATATTTAGAGCTAGTGAATAGATCTTGTTTAGAAAGGAAGACATAAGCACAATAGACTTAAAAAAAATCAAATGTAATGGATGGTAACAATCAACAAGGGTGGCCGTCTCCAAAGGCTGTCCTTGAGGAAGACCTCATGCAAGGAGTGTTGTTGGGTTGAGGCAAGAGGACCCTTCACAGGAGAAAGTGCATGAGGAAGCACTGGAAGCAAAGTGTGCATACCAAGTTTGGACAATGATTAATATAATCATCCAGCTTAACTAGAGCAGGCAGTTTGTATGGGAGAAGAGTAGAGATGTGTGGAGTACCTAGGTGCTGAATTATTCTGCTCTTGAAGGCTCTGGTTGGTAAGGAGTTTATTAAGTGTCAGTTGCCCTCTGGGTACTTCATTAAGAGAATTAAATAGATTTCCCCTTGTTCAGACTTTTCTGTCTTTTAGAATAGCTGTTCCTTCAGGATAGAGAGTCTGCCTTGTCTGCTGATTATGCTCAGCTTGTGTAGAGAGTGTTAATGTTTGAGACTCAAAAGAAGATTAACCAAGCATTATTATTTTCATTTTATTTCAGTCAACTATCAAAGATTTATTTTAAGTCTAAAATAATGTGTGTTCGACACCATGGGACACAGGTCCTGATCCCATGGAAACAGACGTTTCACTGGGGAGACAGAACTTGTACTTACACAATGATTAAAAAAGAACATTAATGCCAGAAAGAGAATATGATGAGATGTTTCCTGTACTTATCCTTAAACATTTTCAGTCATTAGTTCAGAAATAGTGATTTGCATTTCAGGAATTTGTTTTAGAGGTTTTGTCCCCAGTCTGTTCTGCTACTGTGTTCTCTCCACTATGCCTAAGTATTTCCTCAGGGTTTGATCAGGGTGTTCTCTTGTTAATTTTAGCTTAAAGCTCTTTCAATCAGATGAATGAATCTCCTTCCAAATACATGTTGATATGCTATTTCAACATATATGATATTTATATCACTGAAGGTTGATATAACGACCTTCATTCTGTTATATCAAGTGGCCCTAATGACTAAACCTTTTATTTAATTCCAAGAACATAAGAAGCTGATGACTTTCTGTATTTTAATTTTTAATTTCCAGAGTAAATATCTTACATGTGGAAATAAATGAAAATGTGACCTATGCCACTAAGCTAAAAGTCTTTGGTTCATTGACTCATTTCATTCAGTTGCATCAATTGTATGGAAATCCATACAAGGTTTTATTTCTGATATTAGAGGAATTCCTGTCAGTCCTGCTGGGGTTTTTTGGTTTCACCTACACTCATTTGACTTTTTTTTAGCTACTTACCCTTAAAAGATATGCAAAATAATTTTACCATAATAGCAAAAGTACTAATAGCTAACATTGTTCAGCCTTCATAATGTTCCAGGCACTATATAAGCGCTGTCCTTACTATTAACTCATTTAAAACTCATAACAACACTCAGGGGGATTCAAGGCAGCTAGTGCTGAGGACCACCCAACAGTAAGCGGTGGCACTGGGGGTCAACACAGGCAGTCTTACTGAGGTGCACAAAGCAAATCATGGGACGTCCTTCCAGCATAAAATTGTACATGGAACATATTTCCAATATTGTATATCCAAAATTGTATATAGAATATAAAATTATGTGTACAGTAAGTTCTCAATTACATAAGTTATACATGTAAGAAAACTAATAGGAAATATGAAAATGTTATTGGTAGGTAGTGTTCGTGTTTGTTTTCTTCTGCGTAATTTTATTTATTTAAATTTCTTTTTATAGTGGGTATGTGTTATCTTTATTTTAAATAAAAAGAGTTTCTAAAATATGCCTGTTCTCAATGAGGGAACCTATATTAAAGCACTTTTGCATTAAGGGGGAAAGCAGTGAAATAATTGCTGATCTTTTTTTTTGTCAAATGAAAATAACCAGGGCTGTGAAGATTATACAAAACTTTAAGTCCTTTGTATATTTTACAAATAAAATCTGTACTGAGCTTGTATGTGTTTAATTGTCTTGCCTACTTTGCCTTTGTCCATGTGATTTCCAGGAAGGAGATTAACCCCAGGACAGTGTCCTAGAGCAGTCAAGCCTTCTTTGGGCTGCTGGCATGGCTCCCCAGTTTCTCTGTTCTGGATGTTTTGTTAGGGCAACTGAATGTGGGCACCTTTCTGGGTGCACTTCCTGAAATCCTAACTGAGAATTGAGATTTGGGCCCAGTTTACAAAGCCAAGAGACTGAGCTGGTACCTGTAGAAAATACCCTAGAAAGGGTGAGCTTCCAAAGTGTGTACTGAGGAATGTGATGAAGCACGAAAGAGTCCTGTGCAATGCCCACTTCATGTCATGCCTTTGTGGTTTATTTAGGCAAGTTTTTAAAACACCGTTTGCTTATTCAATAGGGATACATGTTTAGACTTGGTGTCCCTCTGTCTATAGAAAGTTGCTCCTACTGTCCTCTTGGGCACTGACCACATATAATCTTTTATTATCTGAATGTGTTTATTTTATTAGTGATTTGCTCATTGAGGACAGGGACATAAGCTCTTTTTTTTTTTTTTCATTTGTTATCAATGGTCCAAAATCATAGTGTCATTTAAATAAGCTCTTTAATAATTCTCTCAGGCCTAGCAGAGCAGCAGCATGAGAAGGGAAGGAGGAATGGTGGAGAACAAACTCATGGGAAACGTCTAAAATTTGCCAGGTTCTAAGATTTTCAGTTTCAGTTCTTTTTGTCTTTTGCCCCACCATGAGGATTTCCCTTATATTCTTGAAAGTTCAACTGCCCCATATTTTGCAAATAAAAATGCAAGGCACCTAGTTAAATTTGAATTTTGGATAAACAAATATATTTTGTAAAAAATGGAAGTATAAATCCCCATGCAGTGTTTGGGACATACTTATAGTGAAAAAATTATTTGTTATTTGAATCTCAAATTTAACTGGGCATTCTGTATTTACTGGGTTTCCTGTATTTTATTTGGAAACTCTTTTAAATTCTAAAAGTGTATTTTTAAAAATACATTAGCCAGTTAGAAAGGAGTAGCTGGATCTGGCCAGTCCAAGAGAAAGAAAGCAGGTGCATTGGGCTTATCTGTATATGTTTGACAGGAGCTGCGTCATCAGGCATTGAAAAAACCAGAGGCTGCTACCCTTTTTTGCCTCTCAGGCCACCTATATGACCATTTAGAGGATTTGGGGATTCTTGTTCAATCTAGTTAACACAGAGTAGGTGTTTAATAGGTTTCGGTTTAAACAGCAGATTGTTCAGTAGTGTGAAAAATCTTAGGTATTTCAGAGTGACTGCTGAGCCCTGATGTAAAATGAACTCACTTTACAAGGTGAATAATAACATCACTGGCAAGAAAAAATGTCAGCCAATCAGCTAGGAAAAATTTTACATATGCCTCATTATCAGTGCAGCCCCTACTCTCATTGCCTAATGATCTTGTTTCTTCCTAGTTCTTGTCTAGGACAAATATTCTTCCCGTAAAGCTGCCTTGTGCTTTGTTTTTTGGTCATTTCCCTAGCATATTAATATTAGAAAAAATGTTGATTTTTTACAGTCTTGTGAGTGATTAAAAGGCATCAACCCAAACTTGTGGCTTATTATTGTCCCGTAATAAGAATAACCGCCATTGCTTTGTACTTGAAATAATAGCTTTGGAGATTTGAAACCCCCTCAAGTTTGCTTTAGCTGGCAATCAGAAGCCCTTTATTGTTGTTGTTATTTAAAATTTCTTAGTTGAGGGGACCTTTTTTATCCTCTCTGCTTGGGGATGTTCATAGACTTGAGTGGAAGAGAACTTGTCTGCATAAACTATAACATAGCAATGAAGAACCAAAGCCTGGAAATACCACTATGTAAATTAAAATAATTTCCATACATTTTTGATCATGGATTAAATTGTATTGTATTTGAAACATCATGGACTATATTTGCTGCCTATGGTCTCTATTGAACACACTATCAAATATAAGTAAGGACAAATAGGGGGATAAGAAGAGATTGCTACAAGGGATCAATGAATGGGGATTTGTCTGGCCTCTCCATTAACCAGAAACACCTTGCAGAGTGCCTCGCACAGAATTTAAGTGCAAACATTAATACTTGTTGAGCCGTACTGTCTCTCTATCCCCCTTCCAATTTGACCATGTAGGATTCTTGTTCTCCCAGGTAGGCTGTCACTTAGCTACTACCTATATAGTTTCAGGAAAGAACTGTGCTGTGATACTGTTTTCTTTTTGGCCCTTGAAGCCCAAGCCTGTCCTTTTGGTGACATCTCTCTTCATTGTTTCTCATTCTACATAGCTGCTGAAACTCAGACTTGACTGAAGTTACTGAATTTTTCAGTTGTTTCTTATATGACTGTGAGTCTCCATACATATTCTCATACATATATGCATAGGCTGAAGCAGTAGTGTGTGGATGCAAATATGTAGTTAAAACATAAACTCAGATGAATATTACATGCTTCTAACTTGCAGAAGTAAATCCTTTTGAAAATTCTCATCCCATAGAAATGTATCTATCACAGTTTGACCTCATAAGCAGGAGGCACAGGAGAGAGTCGTCTATGCCTGTACACTTTTATTACTTTCCCACATTGGCATCTAATAGGCATCATTAGAGACTCCAGGATCATTGATTTGGCAATTTTACCTACTAAATTATTCCAAATGTCCATTATTTACCAGCACTGAATGGAAGGAGTCTTTCTGTTCAGTAACTGCAGGTTCTTCCATTTTTCTTGGTGTTTCTTTTTGTATTTTAACCTCAAATATGAGTCTATTGGGAATTAAGTTAAAATTAGTCTAATTTTCTTTCATAGCAATAGGCATATTACAGTAATGCTCATTTTTGCAGTGACCAGCACTTAGCATATTGATTTCGTTGCTGTTTGATACAAAATTTTCAACTCTGTGGTAGAGTTCTTGTAGCATTTATGAGTTCATGTTTCTGCTTCCATTCTGACTTGGACTTTAAAACGTCTTATTCAGTGCTCAGTTTAAAATTGGCCTTTTTACATAGGAGGCTCCTCTTATCTACGACCCCAATATTTTACTCTGACAATTCTGTTATCTTTTTGCCTTTCCTGTCAACCTTTCTTTTTCAGTGGTCTTCTCTTTTGTTAGCCTCTCCCATTTTCTCTCTTGCCCAATCACTGCTATTACCAAACCAGAAAGAATTACCTGACTCACTCGTCTATTTTTATCAATCCAAACAAAAGTACACCATGCCCCTTTATTAGGTGATGCTCTGTCCTTGTGCTTCCCTCTCCTGTTATTTTAACCCAGTTGCTGATCCCAGACATTCCTAATCAAATTGGTCGGCTTTATTCCGTCTAAGCTGATTTGTCCTTAGGCATGAGTGAGTGTGTGTGCCTCTGCTTCTGGCAGGATTCTTGTCTGGTCTCTTATATTGGCTCTTGGCAAAGAGAGTCCTGTTTCATTAATGTAATCCTGGTTTCCTAAACTCATCTATCTGTTAACTATTTTACTCATTATCCACCAAGCTTTCTCACTTTGAAATACTCAAAGTATTTTTTTTTTTAAGTTTTAGAATTGGTGCTGTAGAAAGCATAGAAACATAAATGGTACTAGATGACAGGTTAAACAAAGAGGAATATTTCTTATACCTCACCTATTGCTGTTCTGGAAAGGATGAACTCATTGCCTTTCCTACCAAAATTGGTTCTCCTGCTGCATTCTTTTTCTCTCCAGTTTTTGGTCATTGTGAACAGAGCTGCTATAACTATTTATATATAGCTTTTTGGGTGAACATGTATTTTCATATATCTTGGGTAAATACCTAGGAATGAAATTGTTGGGTCATAGAGTAAGTGTATGTTTAATTTCAAAAGATACTGCCAAACTGTTTTCCGAAGTGACTATACTACCTTGCATTCTCACCGGCAACGCATGAGGGTTCCACTTGCTCCGCATGCTTCTCAGTACATGGCGTTGTCAGTTGATTTTTGTTTGTTTGAGCTAAGCTAGTTGGTGTGAAGTAGTATTTCATGGTTTTAATTTGCGTTTCCCTAAGGAATGCTTGTTTGCTTTTTGTATATTTTCTTTGATGACCTGTCTCTTCAAATCTTTTGCTCATTTTAATTGGGTTGTCTTCTTATTATTGAGTTTTGAGAGTTCTTTTATTTATTTTAATTTTATGGACAATCACTCTGCCTTCTTCCTTTCCCCCATTCCCTGCTCTCCCAGTTACCTCTAATCTGCTTCATGGCTCTGCAAATGTGCTATTTCTCGTCATCTCTTATAAATGATAGCAGACAATTTTTTGTCTATATATGTGTGCCTTGTTTCACAGAGCATGTTTTCAAGATTCTTTAATGCTGCAGCATGTCTCCTAACTTCATTTATCCTTATG
>PVKH010045433.1:0-10500 GCA_004027955.1 Chaetophractus vellerosus | reverse complement strand
CTGAGAAAGTTTCCAAATCAAGGCAACATCAAGGTGATGCTTTGTTCTGGAAGACCAGCTGCCAGTAATACTTGGCTCCTCTGTCTCGTAGCAAGGAACATGGTGGATATCTGCTGATCTTTCCTTTCTCTCCCAGGTTTTGTAGCTTTCAGTTTCTTGTTTTCATGGATTTCTCTCTCCTGTATTAATTTGCTTTATAAAGGACTCCAGTGAAAAGATTAAGACACTGACTGAATGGGATAGGTCACACCTTAACTGAAGTAGCCACATTATTTTTCATGCAATGGGTTCACACCCGTAGAAATGGAAAAACTTTAAGACCATGAGTTTCTATAGTACATATAACTTCAACTTGATGCATAACTATGTGAAGAGACACATTTAAAATTATTTCAGCAGTGATATATTGTGTTTGTTTATAACAAAGCACACCATTCCTCATGAGATTCTGTTCTGAATCTGGACTTTAATAAGAATGCCATCATCACCACCTCTAAACATTCATAATACTTGAATGACCTGAGATCATAACTATTTGATACCTCCTCTGAGGCTATGCTCTGAAATCCATAAGTAAATGTTTAATTAGCATGAACCAACAGAACCTTAAAAGACAAGTTCTAAATATGCATGCATCCTCATTTTAACTACTGACAGCCTAAATAGATTATGTACTTCCAGAAATAAAGGTAAAAGTTGTAATTTTTGTTATGACTCTAAAAATGTGGGGAAATTGCATTGAATCTGAAAACACTGACAGTGAATGTAAAACTTCCAGATTTTGCTCCCAAGTTGAACATGATATGAAATCAATACTGAAAGAGAGGCATTGAGTCAAGTATTTCCAAACTACACATAAAATAAGATAATACAATTTTGACCAGACACACCATTAGATAACAGATTGTTAAATTCTGTCAAGCAGCAAAAGGTGAATAATGTCCTCTTTATGTGGAAAAGTGATTATTTTTATTCAAATGCTAAATATCAAAATTAATAAATCATTTGGCACCTTTGATCAGCTATCACTTTTCTTAATTCTGTCTGCATGTCTGTTGCTCAGGCTATAGAGGAGAGGATTCAGGGTGGGGGGTAATACAGTGTAAAGCACATATTCAACAATTTCATTGAAGGTGAAAATTTGAAATTTTTTTGCTAAATATGTAATAATCCTGGAAAACTGGAACAGGGTCACCATGGCCAAGTGGGGCAGGCAGTTTGAAAAAGTTTTTATTCTTACATTTGCGGATAGGATACTTAGAACAGTGGGGGAAAAAGTGAATATATGTGAGGAATAAATGTGAAGGAATCATTAAAATAAGAAAAACAATGGAAAAACAACAACTAAGAATAATAACTGCAACTTCAAAATATTTTCTCAGGACAAGTAAGTGTAAGCAGTGATGGAACATCACATAAGAGAACTGACATACTGTGATGGACCCACAGAGAATTACAGAGAATGCACCTGCTACATGAGTGGAGCCATAAACACATCCACTGAGCCACAATGCTGTCACCATCTGCACATAGGTGCCTCAATACATAATGCTCTTGTAGTGCAAAGTATGACAGATGGCAGGACATCACCATAAGCAGGACAAATGGTGCCAACAAAAACAAATCAAAACAAAAATCCTGTTAGGGGCATCCCAGGAAGAAGATGGAATGGCTGCTGGTCACAGAGTTCATGAATGTGTTGGGAATAGTGAAAGAGATGTAGCAGATATTAATGAATGACAAATTCTTCAGGAGGAAATAGATGGGAACTTGGGGATGCTGGCCAATGTTTGTGAAGGTGATAATGAAGAGGTTTCCCATCCCGCTGCCAGGTAAATGAGGAAGAAGTGTATGACATACAGTCTGTAGTATCCAGTCATTAGAGAATCCCACAAGCAAGAATTTTGTTATGATGGTTATGTTGGTAAATTTCTTAGTCATTCTAATTCTTCACAATGAAAACAAGAAAACAAAACATAACACAATGTTTCCATTCACAGATATCTACCTGTTCTCTTCTGCTAGCACCTTAATTCTCTTCTATTATGAATGGTGTGCTTAGGACAATCAGACTAATATGGTGCCATTCCAATATGTAAAACAGATTTTTTAAAAAACATATAGAGTGAAAAATAATATGAACATTGAAAATCTACCTGTGAGTTGGGCATGAACACAAAAGGGCTACTTCACTCATTCAGCCTTTGGACACTGGAAGCCAGAGGTAAAGGTTTTGGAAATTATTCTGAATATACATATACTAAATTTCTTTACCAAAATCTGAAATGATTACCAAAATATATTCTCCTTTTCCTATTAATTTTTTATTTCTTTTTTTCAAAAAATCCTTAGATATGTGTAGCACTCCTCTTGACCTCAACCAGAAAATATTTCAATTTCTCAAGTAAAGAGAAATGCCCTATATTTTTTAGAGCTGTGTAAAATGATGCAATAAAATTGTGTGACAAAATAAAGAAAATAAATACTCATAAATCATGGGAGAAACTCTCTGTGTGTTTGGAGTTATATAAATGTGGGTGTACATGTATGTATTTACATGCATCTATATAATATAGGTACCTTTAAATAAATGATATGTGCATGTGCACACCTATATTTGAGAATTCTGTTGGAAAGATTTCCAAATTTTGAATCTAATCCCACTCTTTAATTCCCTTAAAAGGGTAGTGGGCATTGTTTTCTATGAGATACAATAGTTCAAACAGTATTTCAATTATCAAGTGAAAATATAAGAATGAGAGGATCAGAACCTGATAAGGTTTTTTTTTTTTTTTTTTTTTTGGCTTATACAGAGCAAATGTGAACCATCTAGTCAGTGGAAAAATAAAGAGAAATTGAGGTATATCTGAAGGAGTTCTCACATAGGCCATGGCCTAAAAGAAAAACAGGCCTCCTTGATTTATGTATGGTTCAGATGCCACAAGTCTTGGGATGTTGATATAAGAACTGGTACATGTCTGATGGAGAAGCATTCTGTGCTCCAAAGAGTATAGCTGGTATTTGTCAAGAAAATGGTTAACAAGGTCTGTTACATATAGGAATATAGATCATTAACCCTAAAGAATAATGGAATCTGCTGTTAGCAAAAGTGTTATCTATGATGTATCCTATACCCTTGCACATGCACACATGTATTTTCTTTGTTTTAATGCCTAATAAAGCCATGATGGCTTGTACAGTGGGAATCTTCTCCCTCGGGGTGGAGGGTCCCCTGACCCATGTTATCTCATATTTCTTTCTCATTCTTTTCATCCATGGCACCACTGTCATGGTCCTAGTTCCTGAACATTAACATATATCAGCTTGTCAGATACTGACTTATACAATGTGTTGAACTGAATTGGTTTGAAAATAGACCTAACTATTAAAATGTCAAGTCATCTCGTAGTAGCTCATTTTCCTTAATATTAGGGGAAAATAGCAGATGGGATTATTTTAGCCCAGAAGATATATTTTAATATGTAATATATCTTTTCCTAGCCTTCTGTCCTCATCTGGGATAACATCAAATGATAAACCCGGGGGTAAGGAAGTTCTCTCTCATGAAGGACTGAAACTGGTACACCCTCTAAAAATCTGCACTTTCCCAATTCCATCACTCTCTTAAGGGCATTCTTTACACAATGTAGAGCTAGAGGCAGAGGCTGGAATGATGTGAATGCTTTCATACCCACAATACAGCCACTTTAAGAAATTAGGCCTGCATGAACAGGATTGTATTATTTTACTGGGGTATCTTCAAGATGCCAATTTACTACCAAATTGCATTTTCTCTCCTTCTGATGTTTAGATTTAAAAGACCATAAGATGCATGCATTTCCTGGACTCCTCAAGTGGCTAATTAGACTGGAATCTAGCTGAAGAAAAATTGTGCTGGTTGGCTTGTTTTCCCATGAGGCATTGGAATCTTGGGATTTGAAGCCCAAGGAACTCCAGCTTTAATCTTGTACCATGTGTCATAGAAAGGAATTTACCTGAATCACATTACATGAATAGGAATGGCACTTAAGGTATTGGTCCTCTTTGGCTAGTAAATTGTTACTACCTTTTTTGATAAACACTTTCTCAAGATTTGAATTCAGGTACCTACATGATGTGAATTCAGGAATTTACACCAGACAGAGGTGTTTTTCAATAACTGAAAAACAACAAGAAAACCTCTAAGCACTTCAAAATTAAATAACAATCTCCTAAAGAATCCATGTGACCAAGAGGAATAATTTAAGCTGAACTAAAATGAAAATACAACATTCACAATTTGTGGGATGTAGCCAAACCAGTGCTTAGAAACCTTTATCCCATGAATCACCTTTACTCCTTTATTAGCAATTGTGTTTTTTTTAAACAAATCATTTCTCTTGGTACATATTAATAAAGCATACAATTTATCCAAATTGTAAAATCAATGGTATTTGGTATAATCACATAGCTGTGCATTCATCACTTCAATAACTATTAAGGCATTTTCATTATTTCAATAGTAATAATAAACAAAAAAACAGACAAACAAACAAACAAGGAAATTCCTCACCTCATTCTTTCTGTTTCCCTGTACATAGCTGCTATTTCTGGCTATTCTTGCACAATTATTTATTTGTTTATTAAGCAGTTTTATTGAGATATATTCACATATATATGATCTATCCAAAGTGTATAATCAAAGGTTTTCTTTTTAACTGTTCAAAAGTCCATTATTTTTAAATTGTATAATAAATAGAAAAACAGATTTAAAGAAATTACAAATTTTAAGAGCGTGCAAAGCTAGGTTAGATTTAAAATAATCTATTATTAAAAAATAGTGGTAATAATGATATTATCTCATAATCTCTTACAAATGTTCCACAACTCTTCTTTGGGAATGCCACATATGTGCATGACTTTTTTGTAAGTTCACAACTTCTGCAATAAAAATATATATTTTTAAAAGATGAAAAATATATAGCACAAGAAACATTTATAAATGTAAATAATAATTCAAATTTAATAGAAATTAATTATAACATAATTCTAATTTCTATGTTACAGGGCTGACTATTGAATGTAATACTCTTTAAGGATGAAATAAATTATTGGTTTAATTATTAAATTTCCATTTAGACCATAATCTTTCCTATATAGTCAAATTCCTATTTTGGAATTCTTCACATCTTAATGGAATGCATTCCAAGAGATAACAATTTGCCTACTCATAATTTTATGAGTCAGAAAAACTTAAAACTTTGTTCAATAGTAGTCATGCTAAATCACTGTTGATCTAGATAGATAATTTTAATTAATTAAAGAGTATGAGTAACAAAGGGTTAAACAAATGAGGTCCCCCAAAATCTATCTCTTCTCCAGCTCTCCTCAATTAAAGCAAGGGTTTATTATGTATGAAAAAAACTTACAGAAAACTGATCACAGGAACAATTTACTAGCTGCACTAATTGTTGTTCATGTACTGTTATATTGTTATTTTACATTTATCTGGTCTACTCCAGTCCTTTTTGGTTACTATTTGCATGGAATACCTTTTTCCGACCTTTCACTTTTAAACTGGTTATGTCCTTAAGCCTGATGTGGGTCACTTGCAGACAACACATAGACAGCTCAGATTTTAAAAATATATTCTATTACTCTATGTCTTTTGATTGGGGAGATAAATCCATTAACGTTGAATTTGCAACTCCAAAGGCATTACTTACTTCATCCATTTTGTCCTTTAGCTCTCTATTGTTCTATCATTCTATTGTCTGTCTTCCTACCCTTTTGTTTACTCTTCCTTATTATTTTCATTTCTAAATTCTTCTCCAAATCTCTTGCCCTTGATTTTTGCTTTCAGGCTGCAGCACCCACAGTATCTCTTGTAAATCTGGTCTTTGGGTAACATATTCTATCAATTTTTATTTTCTGTGAAGAATTTGAACTCACCTTCATTTATGAAGGACAGCTTTGACAGATACAGAATTCTTGGCTAGCAGTTTTTCTCTTTTGGTACCTTAAATACATCATAACACCTCTCCTTTATGGCTTCTGATGAGAGGTAGGTGCTTAATCTTATTGAGTTTCCCTTGTATGTTATGATTTTCTTTTGTCTTGCAACTTTCAGAATCCTCTCATTATCTCTGATATTTGTCATTCTGAATTATAGGAGTCTCAGGGTGGGTCTATTCAGATTTATTTGGTTTGGGGTGCGTTGTTATTCTTGGATATGGACATTTATGGCCTTCATAAGGGTTAGGAAGTTTTTGGTCATTATTTCCTCAAATATTCTTTCTGCCCTTTTACATTCTCTTCTCCTTCTGGGACACCAATAATTCAAATGTTTGTGCATTTCACCTTGTCATTCAACACCCTTAGACCCTGGTCCATTTTTTCCATTCTCTTCTGTTTCTGTTCTCCTGCCTTTTCCCATTCAGATGTTCCATCTTTGAAGTCCCTAATTATGTCTGCAAGCAATTCAAATCTACTCTCATTTACATTTAATGTATGTTTCATCTCATCCAGTGTGTCTTTCATTCTCATAAAATCTGCTACTTTTTTTTGCAGGTCTTAAAATTGTTCTTTATACTCTCCCAGTGTCTTAATATTCTTTAATTCTTTAGTCATATTTTCTATAAATTATTTGAAGTGATTTAGTAGAGTTGTATGGCTGTCATTGATTAATTGTCTTAAATCCTGTATCTCATCAGGATATTTCATTTGTGTTTTTGGCTGGGCCATCTTTTTCTGGTTCCTGGTACAGCTTGTAATTTTTGCTTTTGTCTAGGCATCTAAATAGTTTGTTGAATTTACTCTAATGGTGAATTTCTTCCTCTTGTCTATTTTTACACAGCTCTTATTTGATATTTGGTTCAACTTATTCTCAGTCTTTGAAATTGTCCAGGTTAATTTTTCAAAATCAGGCCATGGACTCAGTAGTGGGGCACTCATTTTCTCCCAGGGTTTGGATACAAAGAGCCAGAACAGTTTTAGTACATGCAATTTCCAGACCAGGTAGCAGATGGTGCTAGTCAATGTGCCTTTCCATGGAGATATTTCAATGTTGGCTTTTCTGTACTGCATCTCCAGAGCAGAGATTCAAGGTGGGTTCTGCTGGTGAAATTCACTGGAGAAAAACCCCTGACTTCCCCTCTATTTTCTGTTGAAACAACAGACAGGGAAGAGGATATCTGTTCCTCTCTTAGTCACTGGCAGTGAGCTAGTGCTTTTTCCCCAGCTTAATATCTTGGGAGTGGTGGAAGGGAGCCCATCCCAGCCACTGCAGCAGCTTGGTACCTCACATTTGTTGATTCAGGTTTTTCTTCTCTCTGTCCCTCACCCTCCTGGGAGTTGTGTAGCATTATCCTAGTCTGCTGATCCCCATTGCAAGTCCCTCAGACAGCTCTTGGCTATTTCTCTGTTGTTTTGTGAGAGCATTCAGCTCTGTCAGTCTGTTGCAATCTTCCCACAATCATCAGCAATTGTGTTTTAGTGAAAGACTCTTTTTAGTGAAAGATTGTAAGAGTGATCAATGGTTATTTAAATCCAAATAGACAAAAATGGTTTCTAGTTGCACAGGTATATTTGCTTTGACCCCTTCTCAAAAGTATATTGTAGTGTTAAATTTCTCTAATGTTACAGTAAGGTATGAAAACCTACATGACCTTTAATCAATTAATGGCAAGAAATTGGGTCTGCTATATGAATTCTATCTTTACATGGACATTAATTCTGAGTTTCTTAGAACTTGAATTTGGCTTGTCCATTATTCTTTTTGGTTTCAGATCCTGATCAGATGTGCCATATATACGATATAAACTTGAGAGTTAAAATGCTCTTTGTTCTGGGAAGCCAGAAATTTTTCACCTCAGGATAAAAAATTCTTTTAATTTATCCATTTGGTTTTGAAATGGAATTGGAGAGAAGGAAGAAAGTATCACTATGAAAACAATAATATTTTAAACTTTAGTGGCTCATTTAGTTCAAAGAAGGTGAGCCCTAGAAATTTTGAATTAGAGTTTGAAAGCATAACACAGGTGGGGGGGAATTTGGTGAGATGACTAAAAAATAGTAGATAAGAGATTAAAGATTAACAGAATATATCAGAAATTATATATATATTGAGTGACTAAATGTCAGTCCATCAAGTATATATAATGATTCCAAATTTGTATAACTCTAATAACATACTGTAACAATATATACAGCAGAAGTAATGAAAATAAAAGGCAAATTGCCCATAATAGTTAAACAAAGTTTTAACAAATTAAATCAGTAATTCATATGAGAAATGATATGAAAATTGTTCAACAGCTTAACCTATAAAACTGAGCAACTGACATGCATAGAATGCCAGATAATGTCAAATTTCTTATTTTTTGAAGGCACAGAGAACATATAAATGCAAAACTGAGCATAACCTAAAAAGTAGCTCTTAATCCTGGGTGATGTTGCACCCTAGGGAACATGTAGCAATTTCTGGAGACACTTTTCATTTTCATTGCTAAGAGAGATAAGCTACTTATATCTTTGTGTAGAGGAAAGATATGCTGCTAGAGATCTGTTTTGGTTTCCTGGCTGCTAACTAGGATACCATGCAATCTGTTCACATAAACAACCTGCTGGCTTGTGTATTTGAGGCTAAAAGAAGTCCATAATTAAGGCATCATCAAGGCAATGTTTGCCCCCAGAAGACTGTGGCATCCTGGAGCTGGCTGATGGCAACCATTTGTCCTTGGGATTTAGGGCACATGTCAAAGAACATGTCAGGCTCTCTTGGCTTTTCTGTGCTCCACTGACACTCTGTTTATGGCTGTTCCTTGGGGCTTTCTCCCTATGTGTCTGAATTTTGTTCAACCTTTAAAGAAGTCTACTAATAGAATGAAGGTCCATTCTCATTTAGCTGGATCATAACATTAGTGAAATAACCTTACCAAAAGGTCCTTTTATGCTGGTTTCACACCTGCAGGAATGTATTAAGTTTAAATAACATGCCTTTCTAAGGTACATAGCTTCAAGCCAATACATCTTACAATGTTCAGGACAGTCTTCCACAAAGAATTATCTGTTCTAAAATGGCAATAGTGCCTTGTTTGAAAAGCCTAGTGCTAAACTGTAAACTATCATAGAACATATATTGTATTTTCTATGGTCACATTGAAGTTACATTTTGAAACAATGACTAGAAAATCCTTAAATGTTTAAACATTAGTCATACACATTGAAATGACTAATGGATCCAAAGGAAATTACAGTCTAAATTAGAAAATATTTGTATGTTGGACATATCAAAACTACAAAGATGCAGCAAAAACTTTGTTTAGAGGAAATTTTATAATCTGAAATATTACATAATAGAAAAGAAGAAATGTTGTGATTTAGTGATATAAATTATTATCTCAAATGTGAGATAAAAACAAATTAAAATACAAATAAATAAATTATAAAAGCACATACATGAATTAACAAGTTAGAAAATAAAGAATGCCAAAATTTAATCCTTAATAAACTAATACAACTTCCTATAAAATTAATGAAATTTATATTTTACAACAAATAAACTTTATTAGGTATGAAAAAAATTACATACCATATATATATGAAAAGCATTATAAAAAGATACATTGCACACTTTATGGTAATGATTATTATACTTGTATTAAATTTACAATAACCCAGAAAAGAAAATTAACAAATCTGATAGAAGAAAAACTACAAAATGTTATTCATAATATATTTCTTTATTAAATTAATTTTAAAATTATATAAATTAGACAATACAAAGAAAAATGCATATCAAGATGGAATTGCCAATATATTTTCAAATATTTAAAGAAGAAATTGTGTTTTAGTTCAGGAGTGCAAGATTGATTATTTTAACGTTAACATAAAATGAGAGAAATACCCTGTGCTCATCACAAGAAATCAGCTTAATTTAACAAATTTAAAAAATTTAAACTTCTATCAGTTTATAACCCAGGCCAGCTAAGGGCATGGATTCTCTTTCCAAGGTCATTGCCAGCTCTACGGGGCTCTTTGTGATGGCTATCATTTCTCTACAGTCCTACATAACAGTTAAAATTGTATAATTACATGAATGTAAAATTCAAAACCAGGCAAAATAATATATGCTGTTAGAAGTCAGGAGAGTATTCACTGTATGGGACCAGGCAGGGTGGTGGAGTTAGTCACTGGAAGGGAAAAATAAAAGAAATTACAGAGTTCAAGATTTTAAGGAGATTGCAGGGGGGCAAGATGGCATCGGTTTAAGTATGCAGTCACTGTTCTCAAGTAAAGGTTGGCTGATTGGGGAAGGGAGCCTGCCAGGGTGGTCTTTTCTGGGAGCCTGGGGGACGGAGGTCTCAGGTGCATCGGTCTGGAGGCAACTGGACTGTGAGGTGGACTGCTCAGCATAAAATCATGAGTTCTTTGCTCCCCAGCTGGAATCACAGGGGGCTAAACCCTGTTCTCTGGGCAAGGGGCTGGGCAGTCCAAATAGACACAGGTAGACCGGTGAGG
>PVKH010045432.1:0-10503 GCA_004027955.1 Chaetophractus vellerosus | reverse complement strand
TGTCCATGGCAGCTTCCTGCCCTGCCCACGGCGGCTCCGGCCTGCCCATGGCGGCTTGCCATTCTCAAGGCGGTCTGCCCGCTAGGAGAGGTCCCCGGGAACCGAACCCGGGGCCTCCCATGTGGTATGCCGGTGCCCTATCCACTGGGCTATCCAGTCGGCCCCCCACATAAATTCTTGTTAACTAGAATTTCTTTTTCTTTTCTATGCTGAAGTTGTCTTTGAAGAAAATCTAAGAATTAGCAGGGGTGGTGGTGGTGGGTGGGAATACAGAAAAGACAATAAAGGAACTATTTATGACAAGGTCCTAATTACATAATCACCAAATCAGAGAAAATGAGTGCTTCAAAAAGTTTTGAGAAATGGCAGCTAGTTTATCTTCTCTGTCTTTAGGCAAATTTAGCTGACAAAACCATTCCATCATTTTTTAAGGCTAGCAGATAAAAAGATTTCCTAAGCTTACATTCAGGGCTCAACAGATCCCTCTGTCAGGAGACATTTCCAGATATCTGGCTTAAATCCCATAAGCTTTAATTTAAGTCCATTTGTTCCAGTAAAGACACTGAAAAAATAACTTGATATAATAACCTATACTAAAATTTTTTTACACAATTCCAAGAAAGAGTGAACAACAAAGGATATTCACAAACTGAAACTATCATTCCTCTATTTTAATCTACATAAGCTATTTTTATCCAATCTTTAACTCTTTTTAAGGCACTATTAAATTGTGAACATCATCATATTTTTAAAAAGACATAATTTTAAAGAATGCTATAAAGATTTTTTGTGGGTGGTAGCATCATTTTAAAGAGAGGAAACAACATTGGATTGGTACAAATTAAGAAAATAAGTTTTAGTATAATGTGAACTTCAAGAGGGTCTTCTTGGGGTGGGGTGGGGACTGTAGATTAGGTCAGTTGAAAGTCACTTACTGGACTGATATTGTAGTTTTCCCGCCTTTCCTCCCACTTCCATCCTTCCTTTGTGAGATACTATTGGTTTGTTCAGTTCTTCATTCTTTTCTGAACAACTAAGTCTTTAACACAGAACTGACTGGCAAATTTATCATGCTATTTATAGTGACATGGGAAAATAATTTTAATTCTGCCGGCATCTTTTGAATTTTATGGAGAGAGAGCTTAGATTCAGCCCTAAGGTTTGCAATACTTTAATGCATTGCAGAAATTTAGTATTAATTTTGCTCATCCATCCTTTTTATCTCTCTCTCTCTCTTTCATCTATCTATTTTTGTGAAGTTTTAAACTCCTTAATTTTATCTCTTGCATTTGGAAACTCAGAAACATTGAAACAGTAACTAAGAGATTTATAAATCTCTATCTTTTGAGACTAAATCCATTTCTTGTGTTTTGATTTAACGATTATGCTCTTTACTTACCTGGGAATATCATAGAATTTGGACTTTTTTCCCCATGAAATTATATTTTAGAGAGGATGGATACAACATTTCACATTGAAGACTAGCATATAATTATTGTTCTAGACACTTGATTATTTTTACTTGACTTTTCCAGGAATTTTACAGTGGTTTTTAAGGTAAAAAATATATATAATAATTGAAAATTCATAGTAGTTTGAGGAAATGTCTTCTACTATGTCTTATATTTAAAATGGTCTTCACTATTAGAAGAATAGTATTCTATTTCATTCTCAAGACTTGTATTTTGATACTTTGCAATTTTGAAAAGAGCTATAAGTAAATTTTAAAAATCAAAATAAGTGGTTTATAATGTTGAAGGAACATGGGCTAAAGGGAATATTAACATGAGTTTTCATATATTTGAATGCATTCTGGATCAATATTTATAAGCAGTTATCACTGAATTCTTGATAAGTAGGGCGAATGCTTTTTTACTGCTTTAACGTTATATAAGACAATATATTTAAGGACTTCTTAACTCTTTAAGAAATTAAATACATATCGTATGTGAAAAATTTACATTTGACTCCATGGAAATTTATGCTATTCCAGAAAATTAAAAAACAAAGCACATATTTTTATCACAGAGGAAATTCATGCTCATTATGAAATGATCTCTAAAGTATTTGTGGAGCTATTCTTTCTCTCCAGTTGTTAGGCCTGATTGTTGAGACTGACTCAAACATCCCTTCTTTCCCTTTCAGGAACTTCATTGGCCCTCATCACAAATTGGGTTTTTCCCAACAAACACTGTTTATTAAGTCCCTTTATGTCATAGAGTCCACAGACAATTATAAACATATTTAGGGTACTTTCCTAAGGCAGCTACTCCACTTTCTTGTAATTAAAGGGTAAAGCTATGTACTTTGGGGAGATGGGGATGGATTTATCTAATTTCCCTACTCCAAAGTCCTATTTAGCCATAACATCAAGCTATGTACACTGATATCCAGCTTCCCTCTACTTCCAGGCATGTGGGAATATACCAAATCTTGCTTTATTGAAGCTGGATGTGGACATTTTACTTATCTGCCTAGTGAAATATAAATGGAAATGGGTATCACTTCTTGGGTAAAAATATTTTATTTTTTGTGTTTTTTTACTTAATTTTAATTTCAAAAATAAAATAACAGACAACAGGCAGCTTAACAAATTATGGAAACATTACTTTAAAAAAGTCCAGACCCATTTTTCTTATTTAATCCTAAAAATAAACTCATTTTTTCCTCCAGTGTTCCGAAAGATGAATAAATGAGCACAGATTGGTTAAATAAATGACCAAGGTCTCCTTGCTAAAGAAGAAAATGAAAACAAACAAATAAAAACCAAACCTTGATCATCGCTACATCTCATAAAGTGTTTACTTGGGTGAATATTTAAGTGATATGGGAATTTCCAAATTTCTTCTCTCTTTGGTTGACCTAGCTATAGAATCAGATGGTTTGAAACATTCAAGAAATATTAATAGGAGAATATACAGATGTTCTGTGGTTAAATTCCTGGCACCATTTTTATTCTAGTCTTGGTCCAACATGTTAATTTTCAGCAGAGTTCAATCTCTTTCCTTGCAGGGTGAAAGCATCCATTTAGGGTCTAGATTATCTTTCAATACTTATTTTGCAATATTTATTTCCCACATTTATTTAGGTTTTTACCTGTGTCCTATCAGTGATAGTAAGTATTTCAGGGGGAGAGATTAGCAATAAACCTTTTGCGGGCTGCTATTGAGCTCTTTGGCTTGCATGGCAGGAAATATTTAATTCAGTCTCCTGACAAACTGGCTGTAATTTCTCTTATGATGAGCATTCACACTGCCAAAGTACAAGCCATATGTTTAGACACATGGTTTTATTTTTATGATCTTTAAAACTTAATTTATTTTATAGAGCCCATGGCTGGGGTAATCATTTATAGGGTTCTGAATGCAAGGATTCATGTCAGGTTGGAAAGGCCTCTGTTTTGGGCAGGAATTAAAGTATTGCTTCACTGTGAGGCATACAGTTAGAGAAATATATGCATATGTATGTGCATATATAGAGAATCAGGAGGAAACTTCTTAGCAAGTTCATTTTTTATTAGTACCAGGTTGTATCATGTGATATTATACAGGATAAATGTATTTTACACACCTATGGGTTTAGAGAGACAACATTATAGATTATATTATAGTCACCCTATGCATTATTGTTCCAAGCAGCTAGGGATGAAGCAACAAGCAATACACCTTCTTGACTTCAAGACTCCAGACTCCAGTGGGCTACTTGTTTTCACAAGGACCACTAGATGACCAAAATATTTCAGTGATGTTTGTAAAACATCATGAGAAAAAAGAAAAATAACTAAAAAATTTGGAATTTATAATACTAAATGCTTTTTACATACATCACAGTGCTTCAAAATATTTTAACAGAATAAAATCTTGTTGGATAATATAATTAAATGTTTTAAGCCCAGCAATAATGGACAACTAGGGATTGAGGCTGTAGAATCCCGTGGTGTTGATTACATGATGGTGACTCACTTTTCCTAATTCTACAAAACAAGATAAATATGTTCCAAATTTTGTACATTTTATGTAACTTTCAATAGATCCATAAACAATCTATGACATGTTGATCTTAAAACATTTGGCTGATTAAAGCATCTAGGGAAGACTCCCCCACCCTATGAAGGATGCTAAAGTACCCTGCAGATTATTATTAACTAATATTTAACTCAAAAGTCATGGTCTGACTGACCATGAAATATTATGGTTATTTTACTTTAAAGATAACAGATCTCTGCCCCAAGTTATTAATGGACCAATTAGCTATCTGGATATTCCACACAAATTATGCTACTTGCTTGGCACAAGTCTAGTCTTAGATATTTAAGCAAATATTTATCCGAGGAACAGGCAGGTTCTAGGGACAGCACATATTTTTGTTGCATTCTTTATCACCTCATGGAAACATCCACCAGGAAAAGAAACATATTGTTTTCTAAGTCTCTGTGGTCATCAGTTATTTATAGGTGAACTGCAGTTATGGTTACAGACCCATTTGCTCCTCATTGAAAACTGCACTGTAAGGATAATGCAATAGTCAGAACTTGTAGGGATAGGTTTCTGATGCAGAGTTAAGTTTTTCAAAGGGGAAAAAGGTACTTCTTCAAAATGTGTTAATGATCTGACACCACTTTTGAATTAGTAGACACACAAATGTATAACTTCATCAATTTGAATTTGATTTGTTCAGAAACAATCTACCCTGCTTCTTCATTTTTTCCTAAGGAAAACACACTACTGATTCTAAAACAGCACCAATTACTCTGATAGACATTTCCCTGCTTTGAAATAGTTGATAAAAGACAAAACCATGTAACGATTTACCTCACTTGGTTATGCTGGTGTTCTTTCATAAGCCATTTATCTAGAAGTTCGTTTGCTCAAAAGTAGGCATGCTATGAACGCGCTACAGAAAGTTGATTTTGTCTGAGGCAATTCTCTGTTCATAGTTACCTCATTCTTTTCAAAGTAAAATAGTTTTTTAAGTTTTATGGGGTAGAATTTTGGACACTTGCCTTCTAATTTGCCTGTGGACTAGGCTGTATTTAAAATACTTTCCCATAGAAAATACTTATCTCCATCACTTTAGAGAATTGGTGGAATGGCCTTTCATTTAGGTAACTGTCTCTATTAGGTCCCTTCCAATTTGTGTGTGTGTAAGGAATACAAGCCTCTGCTCATGTGACAATGTGGAATAGTTGCCCTCCTGCTTCTTCCACCAAGAGTACAATCTCAAGCTCTGCTACTCATTTTCTCAAAGTATCATTTAAAGAAAGGATATTCATGGGAACCGGCTGTGGCTCAATTGGTTGGGCTCTGGTTTACCACATGGGAGGCCCTGGGTTCCGTTCCCGGGGCCTCCTGGGGAAGGCAAGCCGCCGCGTGGTGAGCAGACACAGCAGGAGGAGACAAGCAGTCACAGAGAAACACAAAGCAAATGAACACAGCAAGCTCAAACAGCAAGGGGGAGATATATAAATAAATAAAAATAAAGAAAGAAAGAAAGGATATTCAAAGAAGATAGCTTAAAAATCAAGAAGTCCGTCTCCTGTTAAAAATAATATGGATTATATTCCTGGAATAAACCAGAGCAACAGGTCTCCAGTTTATTAGCACCCCTAAACCAAAGTTGTTTCTCTCAAATTTCCTTTCTGATAGGATGCCATCAGCCATTAAGAATCAAAGTTGCCATTATGCTTATTATAAGGCTATTGTAGGATATACTGTGCACATCATCACAAGTGTACTTTTTATCAGAAGACCTAGTAGAAATTACTGTCTAATGTTACCACAAAGATGAATTCGTGTTCTTCTGAGCAGTTGACTTATTTCTTCTATTACAAATTGTGAATTATATAACTGATAATATCTTTTCATAAAGGAATGAATGATTTTTCTCCCAAAATATTTGTTTATCACTTATTGTGAGTGGAGTGCAATGATGAGCCCTAGAATAACCTTGGAAATAACGTTGGTAATTGATAACATTACTTGAGCCCTTCCTTTGTTGCAGCAATGTTCTAAACATGGTAAGGTATTAATTCTTCATTATCATTATTTCCATTTTATAGATGAGGAAACTCAGACTCTAAAAGAGTCCAAGAGATCTAAGAAACTTGCCTAAAGACACACAGCTAGTAAATGAAAGAGCTGTCATTCAAACCCAGACAGTCTAGTTTGGCCACTATACTATGCTGCCTAATTGTTATTGACATTTATTTGACATCCTACCCATCTCATCTCATTTCATCCCATATTTTATTGTATCCTACCTTATCTTACCTAAAAAAATTGGAGCTATATATGTAAGCCTTACAAATCAATCATTAAGTATCATTTCACAGTCTAGAGTGCATAGTAGGCACTCAGTAAATGTTAATTGATTTACCTGAAGACTGTTCCAGCACTATTGCAGAGGTATATGGGCCCTACATCCAGGAGTTTATAGTCATATTTATTGCTATATGTGCATCTAAAACAAAGTATGATATTATAATCATAGGTTGAATTGAGACAGAGAATAGTTTAGACTCTGTTGACTGATCTAGGAAATAGATAGGAAATAAATAGAAAACAACATCTTTCACAATAGATTTTTTCATAGAGGTGTTCCTAGATTGTTATGGTATGTTACTTGTAAAAGGATGCCTTCTATATTTTAGAAATAGAAATGAATAGTACCCTACCTATTATAAGAGAAGTATTTTTATTAACTAAGGAAACAAAGAAAAGTGCAGGCACAAGTTTTTCTTGTGAAACATATACACTTGGTGTGGTGAAATGCATCTCTTATCTCATGACTTTTTTTCTTTAGGATATTTTAGCCTTGAGTTCACCTATCCAATTTCTCAGAATAGTTTGCAATTCAGATCAAGGAACTTGGTTTTTTTGGCAATTGAATTGAATTTTTCACAGCAGATACAAAAGATAAAAAGTAGAATTTGAGGCTGCTAAAATGTCTGCAAAAATTTGAAATATAAACTACTACAAATTTTAAGCTTGAACTCATGAAAAACAAAAGCTAACTAGTATCAGGAGGCTAGCAGCTGATTTGTGCTTAATCAAAATGTATCAGAAGTTGAGTACTCCCACATCAGTACTTTTTAGAGTAAGCAGTTGACTAAATTAAATATGCTCAAAGCTGAGAGCTGGCTGAGCTCTTATACAAGCCATATTTATATTCAATGTGTTTCTGTGAGAATTCTTTCCCAGACAAAGTGGAACAATGGGAGTGGGAAGGAGTTATGCTCCCTGGGATCCATTTCTAGAAGGTAATTTCAAGAGGACAAAGAAAACTGCATTATTCCACCACAGAGGTCAACCCAATGACTCTCTGAACCTAGAAAATCAATGGTCAGTTTTTAAAAAAAATTTCTATGCACTTATCAAGTAAATAGAAAAAAATACCTTTCTGAAAATATACTAATATATCATTAATTCCACTCAACCAACATTTTTTTAAGAACTCCATCTGTGCCAGCTATTCTTCTAGGATCTTGAGATACATCAATGAACAGATTAGATAGTCTGCCCTCAGAAAGCTCAAAATTAAACTAAGCTAAATTAACAATTTGTAATACTCTGACTATAAACTGGTTTGAGGAATAGTGTGACATATATGCTGTTCAAGTTAAGTGATTGCATAAAGAAAATTCACAGAATTATTTTTAAGTTTTTAAGAAGAAAACAATATGAGCTAGTTGATATTTAAGTTCTTTTTCCCTACTGATAGGGGGATATCACAATTCAATCTCCAAATGTATCTCCTGAATTCTTTTCCCACGTGATAAAATTCAAATTTATGGAACAATTAATAATTCCTTTTATGCCATGTTATCTTTGGGTCTGTTTGTCCCTTTGCCCTCTTCCTGGCACTCAATTAATATATGTCTCCCACCTCCAATCTTGCTTCCCCTTTAATTTATTGTTATCATTTCTCAATACTCATTTAGACATCAATGCTGCTAGGAAACTTTCCTGGTCCTTAATATTCCTCATTATACCATAATTACTCATTATTCTCCTAATAGCTGAGAGAGACCAATTTTAACTTTGCATCATCACTGCTAAGCACATCACATAGCACATGGCACATACTCAATTAACTTTGGTTGACTGATAGAATGATTGACATTTGATATGCAGTTTCTGCCACAATTTGAATTCTGTACATCATTTCAGCCTTATCTCTTTTGTAGCTCTTTATATAGCAACTTGATCTACCAAACTAAACGGGACTATCCACACAAGTTCCCTGAACCTGACTTTTGTGTCTTTGTCTATGCCATTCCTAAAGCATATCCAACAAGATTCTCCTTATGTCAAATTGCAAGTCAAATTCCACTTATCCCATGAAGTCGTCTCTGATCCTTTGTACTTACACTGGGCTTAGTGATGGTGTTACTTGTAGAAGATTAAATTATAAATGATACTGCTTGGCCATGATATATATCTTCATGGGAAGGCCATCAGGGTGTCTGTAAAAGCTATTACTTACAAAGATTTTGGTAGTATTTTTAACTTACTTTATAAACACAACACAGAAGAATATTTTTAAACAATCACTTTATGTGGAGCCATTAAACATTAACTATTATGAAACTAGAAAAAAAGCACTCAGAGATACATTTTTTATGTTTGTCCCATTCATGGTTTTAGATAATTCCTAGGATTTAATAGATTAGATATTATGTTTTAACATAAAATTGTAATGGGCTTATTTGTATAAATTCAGTGAACCTGTTTCATAATTTAAGTTGACCACACAGAAAACCTCAGTATACAACAATTTAATTGAGAGAGAGGTTCACTGGTTGAAGTATGACATGACAATTGATTTTGCAGGATGACTTTAAGTATTTAAATATTATATAAGTCTAAACCATGATTTAGGTTGGGTAAATTTTTTACACACTTTTTTTATTTTTTAAAAAGTGTACTTAGACACATAAATGTTACATAAAAAATATAGGGGATTCCCATATGCCCTGCTCCCTACCCCTCTCACATTTTCCCACGTCAGCAACATCTTTCATTGGTGTGGTACATTTGCCACAATTGATGAACACATCTGGGAGCACTGCCACTAAGCAATGATTATATTTTACATTGTAGTTTACACTCTCTCCCATACATTTTTGTAAGTTATTACAAGATATACAATGGCCTGTATCTGTCATTGCAATGCCATTCAGGATAATTCCCAAGTTCCAAAAATGCCCGCAAATTACACCTATTTTTCCCTCTTCTTCTCCTCAGAACTCCAATGACCACTGCCTCTACATCCATGGTAAAAGTTTTTCCATTGCTAGAATCACAATAAGTCTATAGTAGAATAACGGTAAGTCTACTCTAGTCCATCATTCATTTCCTAATCCTGAGGATTCTGGGATGGTGATGCCCACTCCGCCTCTAATTGAGATAGAGTTTAGATCCCAGGGGGCAGATGGATGGTCTATCTTGCTTGCAGTTGCAGACTTTCTCTGTTCCAGGGGATGGTTGTTGTCCATCATCATCTCCTTGTCATTTGTCCTGCATGAGTGCAATGAACTGTACTCATTCTGTCTCAACTCTGTTGAGATTCAGGGCCCAGCTGGTACATGGACAGCCCAAAGATTTAAGTCTCTTGGACATAAACTTATCAACTCTAGTACTAACTATAGGTGCAAATAGAAGGGGCAGAAGAGTCATGTGTAGGGAAACCACAACTGAGTCTAACTATCACACTGGGGAGCATAAATTCCAAAATAGGGCCCACTGGTAGTTTGGGTAAATATTGATACCTGAAAGCAAACAATTTCTGGTGTTACCTCTGTTGGACATTAATGTCCAAATGTTACCAATTTGAATGTTAATTCCAACTCCAAATTGGAAATTATAGGGGTATGACTGCTAAAATAATACAATTGATCATCTCATGTAGTTGTAAACCTCAAATGTTCCCAGGCTTGTGGTTGATAAGGAACTTAGCCATGCAACTAAAATTAGCTTAGCTAAAAAATGAAAATTATTCAACTGAACAAATTGAAGGAAGAAATGGGGGGGAACCATGTCTCAGGAACATAGGCCCAACAACATCTCCAGGTACCACTGGAGAATTATCCTCTCTTTTTTCTCTATCTACTGGGGCTTCAACTTCTTTAGCCACTAAACTACATAAGATGGAACTATGTCTTTTGGAAGTTCCTGAGCTCAGTCCTCATTGCTTTATTATCCTTGTGAGGCCCAAGGCCTTTCTATAACTACAAAACACACACACACACACACATACACACATCATATCAACAAAAATAAAAGCAACGCAAATCCTCAGGGAATTACTCTGTGTGATGGCTAGGCTAATGTGTCAACTCGGCCAGGTAATTGTGCCCAGCTGTTGGGTCCAGCAAGCCTGGGGCTAATTGCATCTGCATCAATCAGCAAGATTGGATGAAGAATGGATGACGCTGTTATCCATTCAGTTGACTGCTTATAAAAGGGAACTGATTTCAACATTCGGAGAGAATTTCCCAGCTCG
>PVKH010045431.1:0-10503 GCA_004027955.1 Chaetophractus vellerosus | reverse complement strand
TGAGGGCTGGTGCACAAGGGAAAATAGGGCAGCAAAGCTTTTACCAGAATGGTGAAAGGAAGGTAATCAGGCAAAAGCAACAGTTGCCCATGCAAGTATCATTTCCGTTTAAGATGTCATAGTTAACTAGCTGCTAAAATAAATACCATATGTATTAATCAGTCAAAGGAGTGCTCATGCAAAGTACCAGAAATCTGTTGGCATTTATAAAGGGTATTTATTTGGGGTAGACGCTTACAGTCATAAGGCCACAAAGCATCAGTTACTTCCCTCATTAAAGTCTGTTGCCACATGTTGGAGCAAGATGGCGGGCAATGTGTGTGAGGGTTCAGCCTTCCTCTTCTTCTTAAGGCTCCATGGTCCCAGCTTCTTCCAATCTCAGCTCTAGGCTGGGATAAGGCTCATCTCTCTCCCTGGGGCTCATTTCTTCCAGGGCTCAGCCTGCTCAGCTGTAGACTATCAGGCTCTCTCTCTTCCTGGGGACTCTGCCATGTCTATGGAGTCATCTCTATTCCTGTGTTCTTCTCCTGTGTATTTAGTTACAATAGGTTGGCTTAACAATAGGAATTTATTGGTTCACGAATTCAGAGACTAGAAGGCTTGCTTCCTTCTGGCATTAGTATCTTCTAGTTGGCCAGCAATCTTTGGGGTTCTTGGCTTTTTATCATATGGAAATGTACATGGTTGCATTTTCTCCTTTCCCTTCCAGGTTCTGTTGACTTCTGGATTCTAGCTTCTTGTGGTTCTACGTCTGAATTTCATTTATTTATAAAGGACTCAAGCAATCTGGACTAAAGCCCAAATTGATTCAGTTGGCTATGCCTTATCTATAAATAAAATCTTCAAAAGGTCCTGTTTACAATGGGTTCACATCCACAGGAATGGATTAAGAATGCTTTTCGGGGGTACATAATTCAATCTCTAACATTTTAGACATTTTAAGCTTCATAGGTCCAAAATGGAACTCTTTGTTTTCCTTCTAATCTAATTCAGAAAATGGCACATTTACTCAATTGCTCAGGTAAAAAACTGGAGAGATCCCTGACTTTTCTTTTTGTCTTTCATTAGTGAGTTCTCTGTATTCCAACTTAAAACATATCTTCATCCAGACTACCTTACCACCGTCATCACTAGCAGCTTTTTAAAAAAGTCTCTTATTTGTATTACTGCAATTGTCTTCCAACCAGCCTCTGAACCATCTCTCTTGGTATCCAACTATCCATTCTCTATTTTACAGTTATATTTTTAAAGTAAAAGATTGTTACCACTCTCGTCAAAAGCTTTCAATGATATATGACAGACCAAATTTAAGACCTAAAATTTAAAACTTCTAAATATAGGAGAAAAATCTTTGTGTTCTTGGGGTAAACAAAGATTTCTTAGATAGGACACAAAATATGAAGTATAAAAGAAAATTTGATAAATTGGACTTCAAAGTTAAAAACTTATGGTATTTTATATTGTTAAAAAAACAAAGACAAGCCACAGACCAGGAGAAAATATTTGCAAAATACATATGAGATAAAGTACTTCAATACAGAATATATAAAGGACTCTTATAACTCAATAGACAAATGATCCAATAACAAAATGGGCAGCTTTGAACTGATTCTTCATCATGCAAGAGGTATAGATGGCAAATAAGTATATGCTAATGTGTTCAACACCATTAGTCACTAGGGAAATGCAAATTAAAGCCATAAGATGCCACTACATACCTACTAAAATGACTAAAATGGAAAATAAAACCCAACATCAAGGACAAGAGGAAATGCAAAATGACCAGAACTTCTGTACACCTCTGGTAAATGCAAAATGGTACAGATGGTTTAGAGACCAATTAGGCAGTTTCTAATAAAATTAAAAATACATCTACCATATAGTTTAGTAATTCCACACCTAGATATTTCATCAAGAGAAATGAAAACATATGTCCACACAAAGACCTGTATATATGAGTTCTTACAGCAGTTTTATTCCTAATAGCCCCAAAACTGGAAACAGTTGAAATGCTCATCAACTGGATACACAAACTGTGGTATATCTATAATGTACTACTACTCAGGAATAAAAAAAATAAACTACAGATATATGTAAAAACAGAGATGCATCTCATAAACTCCACTCAAAGTGAAAGAAGCTAGACTGAAAAGGCTACATACTATAATTCCATTTATATGACATTCTGGAGAGGGCAAAGCTATAGGAACAAAAGTCAGATCAGTGGCTAACAGTGGCTGGGAGTGAGGGAGGACACTGACTACAAAGGGCACAAGGGAACTTTTTGGAGTGATGTAAATGTTCTGTATCTCAACTGTTGTGGGGTTCAAAACATGTCAAATCTCATTGAACTGTATACCTAAAGAGGATAAATTTTCTTCACTATACATTATACAAAGTACCTGATTTAAAAAAGAAAACCCATCTTCAGTGGCTTCCTATAATTCTGCTCTTTGGCCCATAGCTTACAAAGCCCTGCACAGTCTTCCCTCCCCGCCTCTCTATACTTATTACTTTTACTCCCCTCTTTGCATACTCTGTTCCAGCCACACTGGTTTTATGTCTATGCTCAAGCTTCCCAAGTTCAGGAAATATAGACTGTTTCCTCTTCTGGGACAGTTTTTCTGGGATTTGTGAATTATTCATTGCTTAACTTCATTAAAGTCTTTGCTTAGGAGTCCTCTTCTCAGAAAGACTCTAATTCAGGGGTTTTTAACAAGGGTTCAATGGGTTTGAATTGAAATTCAAAAAAAACATTTTTGTGGGGACATGTTGGTGTGGGTGTGATATATTAATTAAATAATACACAGTATAGTGTGGACTTAGTTAGGGGTCAATGGTTTTCACCTGACTGGCAAAGGGGTCCGTGGAACAAAAAGGTTAAGAACCCCTGCTCTAATTAGTCTACCTAAAATAGCTATCTCCATGTAGCTCAATCTGCTTACCCTGCTTTGATTGTAACTACCTGATATTATAGTATGTCCTTATCTGTTTACGTGGTTTTTTATGTGTGTGTCCCCTACTAGAATACATGGTATGAAGGCAAGAATCTCAACTATATTTTTCCTACTCTTTTCCTAATGCCTCAAACAGTGCCTGCTCCATACCAGGCACTCAGTGAAAACTAGTTGAATGAGTGAATGACTGAGCTCTTCAGATGGGAAGGTGTTTAGCACTGAGCTACCTTGGATGCCGAGCTGAGCTAGGGTATTAGCCTGTCGGTATTGGGGAGTCAAGGAAGAGTCTTAAACAGGGGAATGACATGGTCAGACAATTTTTAGATGCATCCCTCTGTCTGTAGTGTGCAGGACCTGGCAGGAGGCCAAAACAGGAGAGGGAGACCAATTTGGCAGCTTTACAATAATTTATGAGAGGAAATGAGGGCCCAAATTAGGATAGCAGTGATATTGACATAGAGGAAGGAATGAATGGAATCAAAGATAAGAGGCAAAATCCAGGGGACTGATGGCGTTTGGAGAGAGGGGAGAAAGAAATTTAGGTTAACTGAGCTCCTTGTGGGACTGGTTGACAAGTGGTGATAAAGGAGAAGTAGATATCCAGCAGCAAATGTTGAGTTTAGTTTTGGACATGCTTTGTTTAATGGAGCTATCCAAGTATCATTTGAGCCTATAAATCTGAGGCTAGAGGTTAAGTGCCAGATATGGATTTGAGAGCCAGGATGTAGGAGGTAATTAAAACCAAAGTAGAGAAATTATGCTCCTTTACTGACTTAAAAGATAGTTTTTAGTGTACATGCTTTCTCTGTGACTACATATATGCCCTTTAAAGGATAAAGACTATCATATTATGTATCCTTCAAAATAAAAGCTTTTGTTGAATAAATGTTTTTATAGTAGGCTTTGTGATCATAAATGGGCCCCTCTACCTCTTACCTATGGCAGCATCCAATTGAAAGAAAGCATCTTAGATGAGGAAGAACTCCAGAAATTGACATCTCAAAGTAACAAAGTTCTGGCAAAAATTGCAGTGGGATTTGTTTCAATGTTGTTAGTAAGTTTATAATAAATGCATTACAATGGATAATAGTTTAGCAAATAATGCATTTCAAAAACTTCCCGTCTCCATTTATATAAAGTTACTTATAACTTACAAAAGAAAATAATCATAATAGCTAATATTTAATGATTGCTTACTTTGGGCCATGCAGATGGCAAGCACTTCATATGGATTATCTAATTTTATCCTCTCATGACTGTACGAGATACAGGTATCTTCTAAATCCTTTTCTAACAGAGTAGGGTCTGAGGCTCATAGGTTAGATAGCTTGATGAAAGTCCGGCTCTTTGTCAAGTGTTAGAGCCAGAATTTGATGATCCCATGTCTATCTCAAGAGCACACAGTGCTATCAGCAATCATATACTGCCTTATGAGATCTCTGATCCTGATATATTGCTTACCTCTATGTATTTTGCCTTGTTTATCCAACAAGATTATAACATATATAATATCAGATATTGTGATTAATTTATCTTGATATTTTTAAAAAAACATCTAGAATGCTGTAGCTTTAAAATAAGAATTCCCTGATTATTATCCCTCAAATTTATATTCCATATCTCTATTTGTCCTCTTTGGATGACCCTAGATTGGCAATGCATTTTTTTTTCAGTTTTTAGTTTTTTATTTTTAAAGAAGATTTAGATTACCTAAGTGTTACATAAAAAAATATAGGGGATTTCCATATGCGCCCCCCCCTTTCCCACATTAACAATGTCTTTCATTAATGTGGTACATTTGTTACAATTGACGAACACATATTGAAGCATTGCTACTAACCATATACTATAGTTTATAACCTATCCCACACAATTTTGTAGGTTATGACAAAATGTATAATGGTCTGTATCCATCCAGAAAATGCCCCCATGTGACACCTATTCTTTCCTCAGAGCCTCTGGTGGCCACTGCCTTTATATCAATGATAAAATCTGGGCCGGCTGGATAGCCCAGTGGATGATAGGGAGTCGGCATACCACATGGGAGGCCCCGGGTTCGGTTCCCGGGGACCTCTCCTGGTGGGCAGACCGCCTTGAGAATGGCAAGCCGCCATGGGTGGGCCGGAGCCGCTGTGGGCAGGGCAAAAAGCTGCCACAGACAGGTAAAAGCCGCCACGGGCAGGGCAGGTCGCCCGCGAATGAAGCGCAGCCGGCCACCTGCGAACTGAAAGCCGGCCGAGAATGGAAGCAGAAGCCGCCCACAAGCGGAGAAAGCTGCGCCTGCGCAGTGACCAGTCTCGGTGCGTCGCCGCAGCGGGGGGGAGGGGAGATATGTAATAAAATAAATAAATCTTTTAAAAAAATGATAAAATCTCTTCCATTGCCAGAATAATAATAAATCTATAATAGGATGGTAAGTCTATTTTAGTCCATTGTTCATTCCCCAGTCTTGTGGGCTTTGGGAATGAGATGCCCACTGTTTCTAATTGAAAGGGGGCTTAGATCCCATGAGGCAGATGGAACTATCTTGCTTGTAGTAGTAGACACTCTCTGTTCCTTGGGATGAGTGTTGTCCATCATCATTTCCTTGTTAGTTGTCCTGGCTGAGTCCAATGAACTGGAGAGTAGGTGTTGCAACTCTGCTGAGATTCAGGGCTCAACCAGCATATGAACATATCAAAGATTTAAGTCTCTGGGACATATTTAGCAAGTTTAGTGTTAATTATAGGTTCAAATAAAAGGGGAGAAGAGCCATGTGTAAGGAAACTATAGATGAGTCTAACAGTGTTACACTGGGGAGCATAAACTCCAAAGTAAGGCCCACTGTCAGGGTGCCCAATTCCTGAGCTTGTCTGCCCTGCTTATAGTGTCTAGATGTCTCTAGAGCCCTCAGGAGACCCACTATTTGAGGCATTGCTTCCTGTAGCAGTCAATGAGATCCTGCTGAGATGTGCATAAGCGTAACCTCTGGAATGACTTCCTGATTCACTCTGAAATCTCTTAACCATAAAAATCCATTTGCATTTAGTGTTTCCCCCTTTTTATAGATGCATTGCTAGTTGGCGCTTGGTAATAATCGCTTGGTGCCAGGAAGGCTCATCCCAGGGAGTCATGTCTCATGCTGGTGGGGGAAGGTAGTGCATTTATATGATGAGTTTGGCTTAGAGAGAGGCCATATTTGAGAACAAGGAGGCTTTCAGGGGTAACTCTTATGCAATATATAACACTAGGCTAAGTTTCAATGTCACAAGTAAAGGTTCATAAGCACAATCATCAATGTCAAGGGTCTGCCATAATGGTCTGTCTTTCTTCACTAAGGCCCTTGTACTCAGGGGATTCTTGCCATTCTATTAGAGAACATAGTAGGACTTCCCAGATGGAATTCAATATTCTTTCAATTGTTATGTGGGTCTCAACCTACAGAGACAACAGCCCATGAACACTTGAACATTTTCATATGCTTTAAAGCAGGGGTTCTTCACCTTTTTTTCACCACAAACCTCTTTGCCAGTCAGGTGAAAACCATGGACCTCTAAGTCCACACTACACTGCGTATTATTTATATATATCACATCTGCACCATCGCGTCCCTACAAGAATAATGTTACTTTGAATTTCAATTCAAGCTCATGGGCCACTTGTTAAGAACCCCTGCTTTAGAGGCATGCCCCAGATGCACCCTTCCCCACACATCCCCATGTCACTGACACCCCACACCAGTGATCCTCCCCTGCCAGCTGTGACCCTTCTGTGATCCAAAACCTCTCCAAAATGAAGCCAACAAAATAACCAAATGAAATTAATAAGAAAACAAAATAGTTTAAAAAAATACAAAGAAATTTAAAAATTTTGAAATATAAAAAATTTAGACATTGTGTCTTTCATCACTGTTAGATCTGTTGTCTTATGTGTATGTGACATTTTCTTCCATATATTCCCCTAGTGTCTTATTTTTTTTATCTTCAAAGAAGCTTTAGGTTAGGAAAGTCACATAGAAAACATAGGGGATTCCCATATACCCAATGCCCTCCCCCCTTTCCACTCTATTAACATTTTACCACATTGCTTTTAATGAAAGATGGAGTAAGAATTGAAGATGTTTCTTATTCCACATATTTTTTTCAAAGGAAAAGACCCATTTGTGACTAAAATTATTTAGATACAGCCTCATTTAAGGTTAAATATAAATATATCAACATTTTTTCACTTGCCTGTTAATGTATTTAGTCACTTGTCAATCATCTCCACATACCTATTTGAGAAGCATGAGTCATTTATAGCGTCATTTCTCACTGGGGATTTCCTATAAACTAACTCTAACCTATAAACTCCCTCAGCACCTCTACATTCTGAAGAAAAATGACATTCTCTGCTGGTTAGACCTGTTCTATATTTATTTCCTTTTTCTGAACCTGCACCATGTGGTTTTACTACTATTGTAATGTAAAGGTCAAAAGAATTAATTAGTATCAAACGTCTTTAGGTTTAAAAAAAGTATATAAAATGTGTCATAAGAAATTTTTAAATGCATAGTTGAAAAAAATAAAATAAATGCATAGTTGATTTAGTACCTAGTTAAGTGAGGTCAATGGAATTGTATTCCATTGTAAAATGTAAGCTCAATTGGCTATTGGTCATTTATTGGCTGAAGTTCAAATTCACTATTCAAGTAGTTGTAGCGTTCTTAGATGGTATAGAACATCTGAGCAATTTTAAACATTAACTTTGTACTTTTAACACTCATTCAACATTCAACAAATAGTTATCAAGCACCTACAATGTGTTAGGCATAGTACTAGGCTCTGGGGGTTACAGTGGTGGCCAAGACAGAGTCCCTGCCCTCATGGAGTTAACATTCTAGAAAGAAAGACACATCCACACAAGTAAACAAAGTGACAAACTGCAAGCTGAAATAAGTGCTAAGAAGGAAAGAAATAGGAGCCGGGATAGAGAATAACATAAAGGAGGGGGTGGGGTGGCAAGGTGAATATACTTCAGGTAGTGTGCTTTGGTGTGGTGTTAGCCTTTCTGAAGTGGTGTCAATTAATCTGAAAACTAAAGAACAAATAGTAGATAGGTGAAGCACAAAAAGAGAGTAGCAAGTAGTAAGATCCTGTGTCAGGAAAGAGCTTTGGGGGTTATAGCACAGAGAAGTCAGTGTGGTTGGGGAAAGGTAAGTATAGGGCAATGGTAGCAGGTGAGGTTGGAGAGGTGGGCAGGAGCCTTAGGAATCATGAAAAGGAGTTTGGATCTTATTCTAAGTACAATAGGAAGTCATTGAAGGGTGTTATTTGGGGCAGTGACATTTTCCAGGTCACTCTCATTTTGATGAGGAAATTTTATCCATAGAGGAACAAAATAGAAGCAGAGAAGCCATGAGGAAGTAACTATGGTTTTGCAGGTGAAAAATGATGGTGACTTGGACCAGAGTATATTAGTGAAGACAGGGGAAAAAATTGGATGGATTGGAAGACTGATGATGGGATGAACGAACATGGAAATTGAGGGATGGAGAGGAATCAAGCTTGACTCAGGCTTTTTGACTCAAGGCAAATGTGATTGAATGTGGAAGTGGGGACCAGGTTTTGTGGTAGGAATGGATGGTTTTGAAGAAGTCAGGTTGAAATGTTTGTAAACTATCCAAATAAAGAGGTTAAGTGTGCTACAGTGGAGCTAAGAGGATGTATCCCAGTTAGAGATGTCATTTTGGAAGTCATCTGCTTATAAATGGTATTTAAGACTCTGGGAATGAATGAGATCACTTAGAGAAACAATGCAGAGAAAAAGTATCTAGGAGAAATCCCCAAGCAATATTAATATTTAGAGACTGAGTAGGGGTGAAGAACTTGCCAGGAACCTGAGAAAAAGTAGCCAGAGGTGAGAGTAAGAGCAGGAAGCCTACAAGAGAAAATATTAAGTAATCAAATTTTGGACAAGTAATTATCTCTCTGTGTGTTTCCTCACCTCTAAGATTAGGATAATATTAGTTTCCTATAGCTACTATAACAAATGACCACAAACTCAGTGTCTTAAAACAACACAAATGCGGGGACGGATGTGGCTCAAATGGTTGGGCATCCATCTCCCATATGGAGGGACCTGGGTTCAATCCCTGGGACCTCCCGATAAAATGAAAGAAAAATATAGAAGGCACATGGGTGTGCCCCCAGGCCCCACCAAGCCACACAGCAAGATGATGACATAAAAGTAGAGCGACACAGGGGAGAACCAAGTGAGATGTGCCAAGAAAACAGGAACTAAGGTGGTGCAGGTGGCAGAACGCCTCTCTCTCACATCAGAGTTTCCCAGAATCGAATCCTGGTGAAGACAGGAGGAGAAGGATGAGAAAAGAGAGCAAGAAACAGACACAGAGAATTGCCCAGCAAATGGACACAAAACAGCAAAAATGGGGGGTTAAAATGGATAAAAGTAAATAAATAAATAAATCTTAAAAAAACACAACATAAATGTATTATCTTAGTTCTAGAGGTCAGAAGTTTGAAATCAATCTCAATGGGGTAAAAATCAAGGGGTTAAAAAAAAAGGTGTTTTCAGGGCTGCATTCCTTCTGGAGCCTCTAGGGGAATATCCATTTCCTGGCCTTCTCCGGCCTTTAGAGGTCACCTGCATTCCTTAGCTTGAGGCCCCCTTCCATCTTCAAAGCCAGCAATGGCAGGCTGAGTTCTCACATCGCTTCACCCCAAACTTGCTTCATTGTCACATCTCCGTTTGATTCCTTCTGCCTTCCTCTTCCACTTTTAAAGAACTTTGTGATTACATTGGGCCCACCTGGACAATTCAGGCTAATCTTCCTATTTTTAAGATCAGCTGATTAGTAACTTAGTTCCATCTGCAACCTTAATTCTCCTTTGCCATGTAAAGTAACATATTTATAGGCACTGGAGATTAGGACATGAATATTTTTTGGTGGGGAGGCTATTGTTTTGTCTATTGTAGGTAGTAATAATATATCCCTCATAGGGTTGTTATGAGGGTAAAATAATTCAATATACATAAAGCACTTGTGCTTGTCATATGGTACATACTCAAATGTTAAGTAAAATGTTATTACTCTATTTCATTTCTATCTCAATCACTAGATAGTGATTCTGAGATACGTATTCTTTTTTTTTAAGATTGATTTTTTTATTTATTACATATCCCCCCCCCTTCTGCTTGCTCTTGCTGTGTGTCCATTCCTGTGTTCCTCTCTGTCTGCTTTGTCTCCCCCTCGTTGCGGCGACGCACCGAGACTGCTCACTGCGCAGGTGGCTTTGCCCGCTTGTGGGCGGCTTCTGCTTCCATTCACAGCCGGCTCTGCTTCAGTTCGTGGGTGGCTGGCTGCGCTCCATTCGCGGGCGACCTGCCCTGCCCGTGGCGGCTTTGCCCTGTCCGTGGCAGCTTTTTGCCCTGCCCATGGCGGCTCCGCCATCCCACGGCGGCTTACCCTTCTCAAGGCGGTCTGCCCGCTCGGAGAGACCCCCGGGAACTGAACCCAGGGCCTCCCATGTGGTATACCGGTGCCCTATCCACTGGGCTATACAGC
>PVKH010045430.1:0-10506 GCA_004027955.1 Chaetophractus vellerosus | reverse complement strand
CTGCAGTGCTCTAGCAATCACGTTGGGCGTCCGTTTTCATAAATACTCTTAGAGGCTTTTTCCTCCTGAATCTAGGGGAGGTATATACTAGATAACATGGCTACACCACTTGCCAGTGAACTGAGAGGTTTCCTGCACTCAGTTTGTGATGCTTACAAAGACTTGTGGGTTGATACAATAAGCCTTTCTCCACATTTTTCAGTGAGTAGACAGAGGGGGCTAAAATTATATCCACTTGTGATTGGTGGAAAGAAGAGCGAAGCTATGCCATCTTCCTCCAGTCACGCAGATCCCTTCAGTTTACCAGTTTCTCTGGATAGTTATTCGTATTTATAACAGGACAGGCATTCAAAATAATCATTTTGAGATTTTGCCAATAATAATGCTTCTCTTTTGTGATTGTTGCAAATCACTTAGTACTCTGCAAAATGAAATAAAAATGTGAACCTTACTTATGGCAATTTAGAAAACTTATTTTATGTGAAACTTGACACCAGTTGTAATAGAAGAAAATTGTGGACTGCAGTGAGTCTGTCAGATAAAGCACCGGAGAAATACCATCACGAAGGGTACTTGTGGAGAAGTGATAGGCATTAGGTCTTTAAAATGGAAATTAGACACAAGGAAAAGAACACCATATTTAACATAAGAAACCCATTCTGAAGTCTCCATAGCAACTGCTAAAATGTTAGGCATAAATTATGTGATAAAGTAATCAAAGATAGCTTTCTTTCAGCCTAAGCAATTTCAAATCAGATCATGAGTCTGTTCCTTTTTCAGGAAGTCCTACCAAGTACCCTTTGGAAGCTAATTAAAACAGCTTTTATCAGTGATAGACAAATCTGATTAATAATATTAGAAAATGAACTGTGTTCCTTTAATATAAGTGGAATCTAGAGATAATCTCTGTATTAAAGAAGACGTGCTTGTATTAGTTTTGGCAGGTATAGCCATAATGATACTACACTTGAAAAAAAAGTAGGAACAGTAAAACCTCTGGTTTTATCATTTCAGTGATGATAACCATGGTTCAATTAAATTCTTTCCTTAGATTACTATATCTGATATGAGTCTATGCATCTCTATGTGTGTCTATGACGATGTTAAATAAATTTACCTTGAGAAATTACATATTAATGGCTTGGATTCAGTGTTCAATGAAAGAATCTAGTCTAAATAATAAAATCACAAGCTTTATTATGGATTGCTGTAGTATTGTTTGGTGGATTTTACAATATTTTGATGGGTCTATTAAATGCTCACTCTATAATTGGGATGCATCTAATAGATGGTTTCATGGGCCCATGCAAATTTATTCAGCCACTAATGAACCCATCATAACTATTTCCGGTTTTCCTTTTGTATCTCCTATAGTTATTGACAAATTTCACTGAGCTCTGAGAGATAGAGACAGACCAAAGGGAACTTGACTGGAAGACTATAAATATCATCCAAAGCTAATACAATTAGATTTTAATTCTGCGTCCAAATATCAGCTATATAAAAATGAGCCCCACAGAATTGAAAACAAAAAGATTTTATGCACATGCAAATTCTGTACATGCCAATAATATGATAGGGCATTAAAATAATTGACGTGCAGATAACCACAGAGAAAAAGTTGATGTAAAGACAGAATAGAATATTGATGAGTGTAATATAAGAAAAGGATGAAAAGAAACTTGAATATGTCCAACAGATAAAGAATTTCCTTCCTTCACTGGGTTTGCATATCATACCTGGGGGAAGATCAATAACCTTGAGCATGACCCATTGATTTGTTTTATTTATTTGTTTTACTCTTCACAACCATACTGAATTATCACATTGATATTAATATTTGTTTACAGTCAACTAGCTCAGTTCTCTTTCTGAATTAAGGAAGAGTTTATTTTTAATTCTTCGAGTACATTTTCAGGAATTGTTTTCCATCCAGTTTTATTATTATTATTAACTTCCTTTTTCTATCTGGGAGTGACTATAAAATTACCCAAACCACTGCTTCCTAAAAGCTATCTGACCCACTACTAAACCATACTAAACTCCAACTACCTGTGTTAAAAGTTTTGAAACTCTAGTTCAGAGAACAAATACCTAAATTAAGCAATTACATTTTACCTAGTAGTTAATTAAAAAAAAAAAACGTGGTTGTACGGAGCACATATCAGAAACAACATTCAGATGTGCCACGGCCTTGTTTGAAGGCAGTTACCAGTATAAAGGATTTGAAAAAAAAAAAAAAGAAATCCATATAATGTTTTAGAAATATGATGCTCATAGGAGGAAAACTGTGATGTCAATTGTGAATTTGGAAGAGCAACTGGCAATTGACACAGAGCCTCTGAGAAGTGTTCTCCACTGCAGTGAGGGGTTTTAAAAATCTACGAGAAATGCTAACATGTAAGAACAACATTAGGAATTGTTGATAATGGGTCTGGCTGGTGGGCATTCTTATGTGATGAAGCTTGTGCTATGGGAGGTGGCCTGGGTATATCCATCACAGTGCCTTCCGTGGCCAGTCTTCCCTCGCAGCTAAAGTCGCTTTCCAGCAGCCCTTCTTCAGGCATGCAGGAGTAGATTTGATTCTGCATGGGTGACCGCATCTGTAAATAACTGGAATAAATGTCAGTACCTCACTTAAGGGTATGCCATCTAGAGGGTGAAACAAAGACCTCTCTGATCAAAAGGCAATTAACAAATACTTAAGGAGGCAACTAGCATTCTTATAACTTCTTTAAAAGAAAAAATTTAAGCACAAACCAGAATTAAGAGAAACTTCAGAATGTTCACATTTGCATGCATTTTTGGCTGAACTTTCAAAGATTCCACATATAACAAAACCACTTTGAATCAAAATTAATATTTAAGCCTTGTGACAAACTTATTCTACAGAAGCAAGGAAAACAGAGTGAATAGTAACAGCAGTATATTTCTAAGAGAGAAAGCAATCACTAAATACTGATAAATGTCACAATGATGGTTTTGTTTTTTAGATTATCACTGTAGGTAGGTTAGTCCTTACTACAAGTGAGTCATTTTTAAAAATGTGTATATTTTTAATGAGTGGAATTTAAAGATACATCATAATAAATTGTACTGCTACATTTTAAAAAATAGTGGTTGATGTGGGAGAAGGAGGGGGATACATGGGAATCCTTCATACTTTCGATGTAACTTTTCTATAATCTAAAACCTCTTTAAAAATAAATTTTATTACATTAAATAAAAGAATAAAGAAATTAAATGTAATCAGAGAATATATTAAGTGCTGGTATCACATGATGATGTAAAAAAGTAAATCTTAATATATTTTAATAGGTGGTTTAAAATTTTTAAAAAGATCACTAAGTAGCTGTATATATATATTTTTAGAATTATAAAATAAATGCCAGAAAATAAATAGCTAACAAACCTGGGGGAAAAGGCAATTAAAATGAAGTAAGCAAATCAGATGCTTTTTTCTGGGAATTTGGATAAGAGAACATAGAAATGTTTAAAATTACAATATGTACAAAATCAGCATAAGCAGAGGGATAGGGAGAAGGGGAGAGGCTGTAGGAATGAGACCGTGCTTTGTTGTGAGAGAGGATACAGGGCTATTCCGTAAGGCTATCAGTTTACCTGGATTACCAGCCAGTTGTATTAGTCAGCCAAAAGGGGTGCCTTTGCAATATACCAATAGTTGGTTGGTTTTTATAAAGGGTATTTATTTGGGGTAGAAGGTTACAGTTACCAGGCCACAAATCATAAGTTTCTTCCCTTACCAAAGTCTGTTGCCACTTGTTGGAGCAAGACAGCTGCCGACATGTGCCAGGGTTCAGGCTTTTTGGGTTCCTCTCTTCCTGGGGCTGCGTTTCTGCGTTTCTCTCTGAGCTTAGCTTTTCTGGATTCTCCGCAAGGCCAGTTGTAGACTATCAGGCGAACGGCTCACTTCTCTTCTCCGGGGGCCTTCTCTCCAACATTCAAACTCCAACATCAAAACTGCTTCTCAAATCTGCTCCCTCTGTCCTTTTATACTCAATTCCCCCACTCACCAAGGGGTGGAGCTCAATGCCCTACTGACATGGCCCAGTCCATGCCCTAACCATAATTTCATCATGTCCAAATTAGCAGATCAGTTTATAAACATGATTCAATATCGATTTTTGGAATTCATAATTACATCAAATGGCTACACCAGTTCATGCTCAATGGTATCCAAAAGTTAAATTAATGTAGATAGACTGGTTCCTTGTTTCTTTCTATCAAAAGAATCTATCAAACCAGCCCAAAGTCACTACCCTTTTAATGGAGATATAGTAACTCTTTGATAGATAAAGACTCCACTGAAGGATGATGTTACTCATTGTGTCAATCTCCATATTTTCAATTGAAGGCAACAGGAGCTACTCCTCTTAGCACATGTGCAGAATGAGTGAATGAAAATTTAACTCTTGCTTTTGAGTGGTAGACCATTCATTCACATAACAAATGTCTGCAAAGCTGCGGTAGTCGTTGGTTTGAACTGAACATATGATTGCAGATGAGTCATGAGTACTGGGGTCAAGGTATTTGCCAAGTTGTACCTCTAAATAGAATGGGCCAGGGCTTATAAGTTCTGGCTACAAGCTAGTTTCAGTAGAACAATGAACACTATTGAGTACCTGTAACCATTTTAATGTCTCTATATACTCATACTTACTATTTCAGCATGTTGGTCTTCATGCTAGGTTTGGAATATAAAAGCAAAAATTACCGTTCTTACTTCAATGAACTCACAATATAGCTGAGTAAATGGAAATAAAGATTAAGACAAAGATTTCAAGGCATGATTCTGCTCTCATCTTTTTTCTCTTTAGTTTAACTTGTGTATATTTAAGGAGTTTTTGCAATTGACTTTTGAGTACTTTGTCTGTCTTCCTTCTTGTGTCTTCCTCCCTAAACTTCCCCTCCCCAAATAAACGTGGTCTAAGCTATTGCCCTGGTGTAGATGGACGTGTGTGGACTTGGCCTTAAAGGAAGGCTCAAAGATAATGGAAAACTGCAATCCAAGGCCAAGTGAGATTGGGGATGAAGCAAGACAAGTTGCAACCCACAGATAAATCAGAACACTGGTCAAGAAGATAAAGATGTGCTGCAATGAGCAATTCAAAAGCTTTAAGAGGCTGAGTCTGGAAATATGCCCTGAGAGATACTGAGCACTAAACATTGAAGCCTTTCATGGAATGGCAACTCATGGGAAAGGAGGGCTCTGATAAGACCAACACACTCATTCTGACAGTTCCCAAAGATATCTAGAATAATTTTGTGACTCAAGTGATATTTGTAACTTGTATGTGACCTATCAACTTTTGTATGTTTTCATGTTTTCCTTGATTGTAAAATATATTTTCCTTGACAATATTTCCAATTGTTTGGGAAGAAAGATTTTATGTGTGTGCATTTATTCTTTCTTTTTTTATATTTTAGATATTCCTTATACCATCATATTACACATCCCAAGAAATAGATCATGTATTTTTAAATGATCTTCAGGCTTCCTGAAGGTTATTGACTTTAATTATTACTTTCAATTTTAATTATGTTTTATTACATTCTGAAATTTAAGAATTACCTGGAGGATTTTTCTGTTTTCTACTATTGAATTTAATTTAATTTTTGAATGTCCTAGAAAAACAGGTATCAAAATTCTTTAAAATGTGACCCAATATTCCTTCTTTTTTATTTATTATACAAATAATACCAAATGAGAAAAATTATAGGTACATATTTTAGTTATTGTAATATGTATGCATACAATAACTAAATTAAAAATAGCTGAAGCACCCATTAGAAATATTTTAAAATATTTGTTATAATTTCATAGTTTGGACTATTTCAGGGCATAAAAATAATATAATCAAGGAAATTTAACATTATGGTACTATTTATATTATTACAATAAAAGATAAGCAAACAAACAAACAAAGCCAGAACAACTTCCTGTATAGAATTTTAAAATGACGTAACACCAGAAAAAAAAGTAAAGGAAATCAGGGCAAAATAATTTCTGGGAAACAATATCTTAAAAGGTTGGAATATATTTTCTTTTATTGATGAGAACATGGTTAATATTTTCCCTCTTTCTAATTTGAAAACTTTTATCTTGAGATTGAATGAACTGTATCGTGGAAAATTTAATAAGGTGTACAAGGAAAGGAAAGTTGTGATGTGGTCACTCTTACATGGTAGCTACCACACAATTGCTTCTCCCATCTGCTCCTCTTGACTAGCTGAAATACTGAGGAGCATGCAGCTCTCCTGTGAGTGCTAAAATTACATGTTCCCAGACACAGTCATTTGCACAGGGCAAAATACCTCATCTCCACCTCATGTCGCAATGAGATATTTTGATGATCCAAGTCTGGATGACTGAAGAGCCCTGTGATGACCCCCTGGCCCAACTTTGAAGCATTCCAAATTAACGGCACATTTATAGCTCATTTGACGAGCTAATTTTAATTTTAAAACTGATTTATGCTAAATAATAGTTTGCCATTACTGCTTTGATGAATATCTAAGTGTTTTCTTTCTCTGTTATGATTAGTGTTAATGGAATACTCAATATACTCAACAATGACAAAATATGGTGATTCCTTTAAGACTGTAAAAACTTCATAAATTAGTTAAAGTCATTTTTAATGAAATTAGACCCAATAGAGCATTTTAATATACCCTGAGCTAGAGAAGAGAGACAGAGTATAAAACAAGACAAATGTCACATGTGTTAAAAATGTATATACTTTATATACAGAGACTGTGACATGACCAATGGGTAAGTGTGGGAAACGTGGACTCAGACTAATGACCTTGAAGTAAGTGAGGGTATAGGTTGGTGTCTTGTCCAAAGTGATTCAAGTAGTGAACTAATGAGCTAAAATTTCCATCCAATATTCTGTCTTCCCTCAGTCTTACATGTCTCAGCTTATGGCAGCATCCTCTCCTTGTTTTTTCAGCCAAAATCTTTGCATTAGCAATTTTCTCTGCTTGGGCAGCTCCATCAATAAGATCTGAGGTTTGCACCATTTTTTTTCTCTCTCTACTGCCATCAGGCAATCCACATCATCGTTACCTCTCATGTGAAACATGTAATAGCCTCTTAAACAGTTTTTCTACTTGTACATTTCCAGTGTTTCAATTTCTTCTCTACCCTGGGCCAAAGTGATAGCCTTAAATTGTAAATCCAATCCCCTTGGTACTTAGCATGGCCTAAAAGGCACAGGACCAGTGCCTGACTCTCTCCGACCTCATCTCCTTTCCGGTTTTTTTCAGCTACTCTGGTCTCCTGGCGTTTATCTGACAGGCACACCTGTTCCCTCAAACCTCAGGAACATGCATCTGCTGCTGCTTCTGCTCAAACATTCCTCCCACACAACACTGAGTCCTGGTTATTGTCCACACCTCCTGGACTGCAGTACCTAGTAAAGAGCCTTCTCTCTCACCCGCCAGTCACTCTCTAGCTCACCGTACCAAGAAGTAGCACTTTGCTGGATAAATAGTTGACAACAAAAGTTGCTCATTAAAAAGTCAACTTCCAGGTCTAAAAACGCTTTCTCTTACTCCAGCTTAATTTATTCCTGAACTCTTCAGTGAGTTCAAGAGTATTTTTTCTGGGAAAAAAAAAATTCAACGTTTCAAATTTTCAGAATAAATGACACTTGGATTTTTAATTCCTGTCCTTCATGTAATGGTGATGGGATTAGGACGGGGCAGACCGGGATTGTCAAAATACCTTTTGTAGTCTCTAAGTGTTAGAAAGCTGTGCCATGGAAATAAAAGTTATCCCTTGGCTTCCTGGAAACAAACAGAGCTGAAAGCATGTGTGTGTACTACCTAGTTTAATGCATTATTTCTGTAATGAAAGCACAGTGGTCCACAATCTTTGGTGTCCATGGAGAAAGACGTGGAGATTTAATCTAAAGGAATCATCCTCGCCCCTTAGTAGCTCTGTGGTGGAGTCAGGGCGCCATTTGTTCTCCACATGGCCTGGGAATTTCGTTAGCACGGAAGATGGAGAACTGCTCTTCTAGTGGTCACAGCTTCTTTACAAGGCGGGTGCTAGCAATCGCACATTCTTCACTCAGTTGTTCATTGTTGGAGATCTTGTTGGCTGAATTCAAACACAGCGTAAGTGTTTGACCTTCAATGACAGCCCCAATCCTGAGGTCTTAGAAATATATGGAAAATATTCTGGAAACATATAATTAAATCATTTAAATATAATTACAATGGTATTGCTGCTAGCCGTTATAAATCCCAAGCGTTCATTTAGAAGTGTTATCCATACCGAAATTTCACTTTTGAGGAACGAGGGACCCAGATAATTTAAGAAACTTTCTTAAGCCTCCACAGCAATCTAGCTACACAGCTACAGAATTTCTCCCAATTCCTATCACTAATAATGTTCAAATCCTGTGTCAGCTTTCCTTTATCTTGGAAAGATTATTCTTATTGACCAGGTGTTGGAAACAGCACTATAAAATGAGACTATGAATCCAGTTAATGTGACAAATTTCAAAATACTTTAGCTTTACTATTGGTGGGAAGTTTATGTTATTTGGGATTAGAAAAATCAGAGCTAGCCATGAGATTTGCTGTTTGGAAAGTATCACATCACTCTTCCATGAGCTTAATCCTTGCCTCCAGAGCTTCCCTTCAGGAAAATGTACAGCTGCCGCTTGACTGGAGGCTGTGGCTGCCGTGCCCAGCTCACATTTATTTTCACCGACTGTGCTGGGAAACCTCTACTTCCTTCTCAGTTACTTGTCTCACTGCTCCTCTGTCAGTTGAAAGCACAAGTCTACATACACATTTCCACTTTTACACACTCTGACAACTAAACATTTTTAGTATGGTGTAGTGACCAGAAAAGGCAAGTGTTACATTTTTTTCCAAAATAAATTTAACCTTCCTTCCCTGAAAGTTGTCAAGGCTGATAGCGATGCTTTTTCTCCAGCCCTTGAGGGGTACATCATCAATTTGAATTCCTGTCTTAGGAAATAGGATGAAAAATCAGAAAGCTTTGTTTTATTTTTTTAATTTGAATTACATTCTCAGGTTGAAACAACAATGTATTAAAACACTGCAAAATAGTAAATTTGATGGCACTAAATATAAAACAAGCCCTCTTCAGTTCTTCAAACCTCACCAAAACTATTTAAATTCTTATGTACAGAATCCAAGTCTTTATCTCCACACTTGACACACCATTTGATTATAGAGGACTACAATGTGCAAACTTTCTTTTTCACACATTATTGCATAATAATGTTTTAAACACAATGGGATGCTTAATATATTCATTTTGTTAAACAAACTCAAGTTTCAGTTCCTATTTACTTCTGCTGAAAGATAATTTCTTTCATTCAGTAAATATCTATTGACACAACCATGTCCCGGGCACTGTACTGGGACAGGGGTAGAGGGGGTTACGGTAAGGAAACATGACTTAACTATACCTGTATTATCATGAGAAGGAGTGAAAAATGAGTGAACAGAGACTTTGCCACCTTGAAAAAACAATTACCCCGAGTACGGTGACTTAGGTAACATTTTATTTTTAATGTTTTGAAAGACAATCATCTTGATTGATATTTGAAGATGAATATCAGTGAATGAGACAGATAAGGACCGAGTGTGTTAACTTTAGAGGGTGGACGGGTGGAAGAATTAGGTTGTTTCCAGGCAGAGTAAACAGTTGAGAAATCCTTGATAATATTGTGCTTTCAAGCAAAATGCATTAAAAAGTAGGGTGGTTATAACACAGGTGAGGGGTGTTACAAGGGTGTTTTAAAAAATATATTAAGAGAAAACGTAGACGTGTAAGTAAGGAAGTGCCTTAAAACCATGAAAAGTGTTTTGACCTTATCATGGGTATAGTGGGAAATCAGTAATAGCTCCAAGTGGGGTGCACAGCTTGACTGTAACATGGAGCGCAGATTGAACGAAATGAGACGGAAGCTGGGACAACTGTTCTGCATCTCCTGCAGTAATGGAAGTGAGTGATAACCTTGCCTTAGCACAGAGTAATGGTCTGTGGAGAGAAAGAAATGGAAAGATTCAGCACATATTGAGGGGAACAAGATGAGGCCAACAATTTAGTGACTCAGGAGTCTGGCTCCAGGCCCAAATCCTACGTGTGATACAAGGCTTTGTGTGGCAGGCCTCCTGGGAGGAAGCTGCCCTCTCCACCCCAGCCTGGGTGCACAGCAGTGCACTGCAGTTTCCTGAAGGGAGCTGCAGGCCAGGACTTAGCCTCCCAGCTGCCTTCTCAAGGACCTCTGCTGAGCTACCCTCAATGGTCCTTGGTTGAGAAGCTTTGCTCCACTTTGACTCAGTGCCGTCCCACTCCTGGTCCGTTCTCCTCTTCCTGCTCCCTGGTCATGGTCCCTAAAGAGGTAGGACCTGTTTGTTCAGGTCTCCTTGGTAGTTGCTTGGCCAGCATCCATCTTCATTGGACTTGATATGGTTTTCACCTGGCGCTGTTCC
>PVKH010045429.1:0-10503 GCA_004027955.1 Chaetophractus vellerosus | reverse complement strand
AGCAAGCAGAAGGGGGGGGATATGTAATCAATAAAAAATAAATCTTAAAAAAAAATACTGATATATTGATTTAATGAAATATTTAAAATATTAATATATTCTTTTTAATTAAAACTATGGTAGTTTACAGACCAGATTTTATTATCTATATCTATAATATTTGTTTAAAATGAAGCACACATATAATGTTTTCCCTCAAATCTGAAGACAAGAGAAAGTAATTTTAATGCAGATGCTACATAAAAAACGATTTGCACTTTATACTGACTTTAGTAGAGAGAAAGTCTAAAGTAGGAAAACTTTTCCATTATGAACTTTTTCCCCAGGACATATTTAATATACTATTTAACAAATACAACTTCAATATTTAGCTTTATCTACCATGAGTAACCATTTCTGCCTCAGGCACATTATGAATTTGAAGTCCTTGCAATTTCTCATTCTCTTTCAGTTAAAAATGGACCTGAAATGTCATAAGAATTTCAAACCAAGATAGAAACTGTCTAGCCCAGCATCTACAGTGTCACTAGGTCCTATGTAAAATTCGTCTGGAGAAATTTTATACATAATTCTTTTCCATCTGTTACTTAAAATAACACTTTTTAAAATTATAAAGCTATTAATTGAATTAAGCAAAATCACAGAAAATCATTGATAGTCATTAAAATCATTTAACCACGTCAGTCTTCATTTTGGGGAGGAGAGTGGTAATGGAGGACAATTTTTTTTAAATCTATCATAGCATACACATTAATTTAAAAAATTTTCTTTTATCAATATTTTAGAATTTTTTTCCTGAAGTAATAACCAAAAATGACATATAGAGAAAATATTTAATATTTCATATCTTACCATTAGACTAATATCTGATCCTATAAAACATTCACAAAAAATGGCAAGCAATGTCTAAGATTCTTGGATATAATGGGCAAAAAACTTCATACAAAGTAAGAAATAAAGGTTAAAAGAAATTTGTTAAATATATTTAATATCGCCAATAATCTCATCAATGGAAATGAGTGCAATAATGATGTTACTTTTTTGCCAACATAATTAGGAATAGGCAAAACTGGAGTTCCAAAAATCAATGCCAGTACATATATGATAAAAGTACTACACTTCTGGGGAACAAACTCAAACACTTATTTCATACACAACAATTGCGTAATACCAAGTGGATGAAGCAGCAAAATATGTTGTATCTAATCTAAAGAAAATAACTATGTTTTTTAAAAAATATACTCTGCCTCTTCCTCCGTTCACCAACTTAGGTTTCTACCCATCCAGAGTCAGGTGCAGGACATGACGGGACCAGAAGAAACTGGATACAATTTTAGGGGACAAGTGTTGTCAGGATCTTTTGAGTGTCTTCTGGATTTGGCAAGCACTTAAGTCTGATTCTCAGGTGGTGGGTGAATTTCTCAAAAAGTCTCCCAATTGCAATTCACATGAGTCTGTAGTGCTCAGCTCCCTCCACTGGCTACTTTCTGCTCCCCTCTCAGCCCATGGGCTTCTGGTAGTTCACTTTGTTGTTTACCCCTGTGAGCAGTACCCTTAGTTATTCTCAGATCCCTAAGACAGATGTTGACTTCACCATCAGTGTAAGTCATTCCATCACAGTGCAGCCCTGACCCCCTGCCCCCTCTTCTCTCTCTCTGGCAGATCTAGTCATACTCCTCCCACTGTGATTCTTAGGCTTGCCAAAACTGAGTGACAAATACCAAACTCCTCAACTCTCCCAGAGATTCTCTTGCTTCCTCTCTCCCTTAGCTGCTATAGTCTCCAGTGGTATTTCACATGTAGTATGTCCCTTAATCCTCTAGTAGCCCTAAAATGTAGATATTATTTTAAATTTATTTAACAGATGAGAACAAAACACAATGATGAATACCTCATGATTACATGATTCAGAACTTCTATTTGTTTACTTGGAAAGCACTGCACCCTACATTTACCCAATAAACTTCTCCTCACACTTTGAAATCCTTTTGCTCTCTCTTACTCTTCATGCCTACCTTGATACCCCAAAAAATTATTCTCTCCCATCATATGCCTGTACTTATCTCTGTTAGAGTTTTCTCAGAATCATAATTCCTTTTACAAGGTAGACTATTACGCCTGACCATGAACGTCTATTAGAAAGGTAATGGATGTTATTCCCCCTCATACCCTCAACACGTTTTCCAATACCTGTTATAAAGTAGATGCTTAATAATGATTCTTACATCATTGAATAAAGTATAAACTCACGCTTTTTCAATGGGAGTGATATTTCCACCAATGGGGCTGTGACAATTTGAAGTTTTATGAATTCCAGAAAAGATCATGTTATTTGATCCATTCCAGTGGGTGTGGAACTCTTTGCTTGCATTAGACTCAGTTAAGCAACACTTGGATTAAATCCCTTTTGATTAGATCACTTTAGGACCTTTGATTATTCTATGTCAGTGATGTGTGACCCAGATTGGGTCTCCACCCTATTTCTGGAATCTTATATAAGTGGATAACTGAAAGTGGTAACAGGCAGAAAAAGGCCACTGCCACTTTTACCCTGCCATGTGAGAGAGGACTCCAAGCTGCAGAAAGACAGAGAAACCCTGAGAGGCTGAGAGACAGGCTGGGAGCTGGAATCAGCAGAGAAGCTGAATCAATGATCCCCCCAAGGGGCTAGGCCCACAGAGCAGCTTGAAGTCAACAGAGGAGGTTAGCCTGGAACAGAAGGCAGAAAGAGACCAGCAGACCCACCATTTTGCCTTGCCACATGGCAGGAGTCCAGGATCCAGTAGCCAACCTTTGGTAAGACAGCATCTCTGATGATGCCTTGATTTGGACATTTTCACAGACTTGGAACTGTAAGGTTTTTCACTAATAAATCCCATTATAAAAGCCAACCCATTTCTGGTATTTTGCTCTCAGCAGTTTTAGCACACTAAAACAGGGGCAAAAATTGGTTCTTTGGGAGAGGAGTGAAAAAAAATCTTAGATATTATATAAATAGATATATAGTATATCTATGAAGTTGAAATTTCAATGGGAAGAGGGCTGTTTAAGTAACAAAATGTCTAAAAAAGGTCCATCAAAGGATGATAATGAAAAAAGGTTGAAAGTTCCCATTTCAACTGAATTCTGTATAGTTATAGAGACAGGACTTGAACTCAGATTTTCTGATTGAGATTTCAACTTTCTTTATTTCATGCCGTCTTAGTTTGCCAAAGGGCAGCCAGTGTAAAGTACCAGAAATGGGTTGGCTTTTATAAAGGAGATTTATTTAGGGTAAAAGCTTACAGTTCCAAGGCCATGAAAATGTCCAAACAAAGGCATCAGCAGAGATGCTTTCTCAGGGTCCTACCATGTGGCAAAGCATGTTGGCCCCTGAGCTCTGCCAAGGACTCTGACTTTCCCTACAGAATCTACTGTAACCCAGAAGTCAGCTATGGGCAACCAGGCATTGGGCTTGTCTCTTATTGGGCCACCTCTTTCAGTCTTGGCTGCTCAGATTTCTCCCTGAGTTCAGCTGTGACCTATCAAGCATATGGCAGGTCCCATCTCCTAAGGCCCAGGCCCTAAGGGGCTTCTTTCTGTGCCTCTGTGCTCTGCTAGTTCCAGACTCTGGGACTTCTTTCAGTCTTCAGGGCTTCTCTGTTTTCCTGCAGTCCTCTCTTTCACATGGCAGGATAAATATGGTGGCTTCCTTTTCTCTGCGTCTCTCTCTCTCTCTCTCTTTGTCTCCATTTATACCAGACTCAGCAAGATGGCAGAGACCCGATCTTGCTCATGCCTCACTAACATAGTCCAATCAAAATTGTCTCATGCCCATAAGAACAGATTAGTTTAAAAATATAATCTTTCTCTTTTTGGGATTCATAAAAGAATTTCAAACTGCCACACATGCCATAGCCATTTCAGCAGTTAAATAAATGAGGGAGAAACTTTACAAAAATCACTTCACTGAAAACCAAGATAATACATAAGCTATATTTATATAAGATATTTCTGTGTACTTTATGTTTATTTGCAATATACCTCAAAATTTACCAAGACTTTTGTACAATCCTAATTCTCTGTTTCTTTCTCTCTCTCCCTCTCTCTCTCTCTCTCTCTCTCTGTCTCATGTACCTGATCTATATCAACCCCAATGATATAGTTCATATAAAATTTATCATTTTATGTAATTACCTATAATTTTAAACATAATCATAAACATTTACTATGTAGGGAGTTGACAATTGTAATTATTTTATTTTCTCCAGCAAAATTAGCCTCTGTCGAGTATTTCCAACCCATTAACAATCACTTACATCTCACAGTACTAATGGATCTCCTGCTGACAAGTCAGATTAAGGCTTTCCTTAGATTTTTGAGCCATTGTGTGACTGCAAATCAATTGGTAGAACTGCATTACAGCTGTCTATCATCTTTCTGAATCAGCCTCACTGTGACCATTTGTCAAAACTAGAGCCAAATATCTTAGGAAATTTGTCAAAATAATGGTAACAGCTGTTTGACATTCAGTGTACGGGAGATTTTTCAGCAGTCTCTGTCATACAAAATCACCACCCCCCCCCCCCCAGATACCTAGTGTGAATTATTATTTGTGGAAAGCAGAACTGAGTATTAAATATATGGATGCTAAAAATGCATGTGATCTTGATCCAAACAACAAGGAAGAACACAGATCCTATTTATAAGAGCTGGAGGCCTAGCGTATTCCTACAAAGACATGGTGAAATCATAGGTTTATGAAAATTGACTTCTTAAGTCTATAACAGACTTTTTAACTAACCCCTTCAAGGAAATTTCTAATCAGTTGCAAACAATAATAGAACTTTCCCATCTCCTATGGCACATTGTAAATGTGACAGTTTGAATTTGGTGAATCCCCTAATAAAGATTATGTTTTTTAACTAATCCATTCCTGTGGGTGTGAGACCCTTTGATTTCATCAGATTCTGTTAAGGGATCTTGATAAGATCACTTGATCAGATTGCTTTTGATTGGACTATATCAGTGAGGACTCACTCAGTTTAGGTCTCTGCCCTTTTGCTGTGTCTTATATAAACAGAACACACAGAGAGACACAGAAAGAAAGGGAGAACTACCATCTTTCATGCTGCCATGTGAGAGAGGACTCAAGGATCGCTAGCAGCCGAAACTGAAGCACAAAGCCACCAAGAGGCTGGGCTCATGGAGCTGAAGAGATAAGCCATATGCCTGATCACCCACAGCTGGGCTCAGGGAGATAGTGAGCTTCAGGGGAAGGCAGGGACCTAGGCAGAAATTGGCCACCATCTTGCCTCACCACGTGGCCAGATTTCAGTAGGTGACTGTGGTAAGAAAGCATCTCTGAGTGTGCCTTGATTTGAATATTTTCACAACCTCAGATCTGTAAGATTTTCCCCTAATAAAATTCCCATTATAAAAGCCAACCCATTTTGGTTATTTTTGCATTGCAACCTTTGTCAAACTAAAATAGTAAATAACTGATAAACATTTTTGAGAGAAAAAATCTTTTTCATTAAATATGCCTGTGTTAAAAAGTTTAGTTTGTTTTGGAATAAGATCTTCTGGTTAAAAAGCTCAGAAATCAGTAATATTTTCTTTTAATTCTCAAACTAGTTCCTGTTCAGTGATGAAATAGAAGTGTGGGGACTTAAAGGAGGAACAGGAGAATCAATGCCATAAGTATTTCAGAATTGCAATCTTATACAAGGAAGCACAACTCATTGTTGCCTTTCAAAGTAAGTCCAGGTTTTCCAACATCACTCCCTTTCTTTCACATATCTCTCTACTGTTGGAGAACCAGGCAGCTCAAATACTTACCCATTGTTGTGTGGTACTAGTTTTCATGGTAGTTGTTGTCTAAAATTCCTTCTATCTCTTGTCCCTTCCTCCCTATCAAGCATTGGCTAGGCTGTTTTTGTCTCAAGAAAGGATGACATAGCTGTAAGAAACAAAAAATCTTTTCCTTGCTTATAAATTTCCAAAGTTCAACTTCAGAAAAAAAAACAAATGGACAATGCATAGAAATAAGAAAATTTGTGAGCATATGAAAGATTCTGGACCCCACATACTTGATAAACAATCCCTGGAGCATTTAGAGGAGAGGCAAAAGGTGAGTAGATGTTGTACATCCATGAGAAAAGGCACCTGCCCACCCACCCTTCTAATCCCAGCCTGGAAGGAGGCTAGGCAAGGAAGCTTTGGTATTTGAAGGTAGAGTGCATCTTTATCTTTCCTGGGTAGAACTCTGGATAGAAGCAGGAAAGCCCCAGAGCAGAAGTGCTTACAGGATGTGTTAAAGTATATAAGGCAAAGACAGTCTCACACAATTCCCCATGCCCTAGGAGGGCCTTCAAAAACAAAAAATTTCCCCTGTACCTGAGAGTAGCATGAATCAGGCGCAGACGTTAGACAGTGTCACAGAATGTCCTGCAGCCCAGCGTAGGGCAAGAGAGGAGCAGAACGACCTTAATGAACCACAATGACCTTAATGAACCACAATGACCTCAGTGACCCCACAAAGACAGCAAGACCTTATGGATAGAAAGGAGGAAAAATACAGTGGTGGCCTGCCTGGAACATTGTTTATAATCCAAAGGATTCTAGAAGGACAGGGGATGACAGAGGACTGGATGCCCAAGCTGCCCCTTGCCAATGCCTGCTCTCCTTTCCTTGCCAATTAAAAAGCATTTTCTTTTACAATTCCATTTGCGGGAGTAAATGCAAGAGGAAAGACATGGTTCTTTCCTTTCTCAGTCCCCAGTGTGCAAAGGGAGCATAAGATCCAACCGATCTCATGAATAACAAATGCTTTGGACTTTCATGTAAATCATGCCCTCTCTTTAACACTTTCCACCACACTTGCTGCAGTGACATCTGGCTGAACAGTGGCTCAGAAAGGCAAGAAATAGGAAAAAGAAGGGGTGAAGAGAATAGTACGCTTTAGTCATGTTTTATGCCTAAATCTTACCTGCATAACAAAGGCTATAACAAATATAAGACAGTCCAGGGATATAAACGATTGTTTAATTAAATTTAAAACATTCCTTCAATAGCTTATACAAATTTCCAGAGGAAAGAAATTTAATAGAACCCTCTTGCTGAGAGAAGACCTTTTCTTCATTTGAAATGCCTAACAAGAATATTTGTGTATATACATATATATACATATATATACATATATACATACATAAAGTATATATAATTATACACACACATATGTGCATAGATTTATATGACTTGTAGGTAACATGAGCTTCCAGCAGCCATTTTATGCTATACTGTTTTGTATGGCAAAATTTATTTGCTCATTATCAAGTAGGAAGCAATTTTCTTCCATGGACATTATTGGGTCCCATGATGTTATTTTATATTTTAACAATTAAGTTTCCCAGGTAAAAATAACTTTTGTTTTTTTCTGACAGAAGGAATAATAATTTATTTAGCATTATAAAAACTTGAGAAGGAAAGGATTTGCTCTGGGTTGTGGGAAAAAAACAATTCAGAAGGAATCTAAATGTATTATCAGTAGGCAGTGGAGTGTTAGCAAATGCAAATGACAATAACTCAAAAATGCACATGTGTTCAATGATTTCCATTGCTTTGTTTTATTATATTTCCTGGGTGTCTAATGCATTGAAATTTTTATTCATTGATGTGGCCAAATATGTCACTAATGGCTATGTCCGTAAAGTAAGCTCATCAAGTAATCTCTTATGCTCACTCTGTCAGAAAAGACATCAAATACACTGTATTTTTATTCACTGACTGAAAGGCTGGATTTGTCTACTCACTTCTCTGCTTACTTCCACTGACACCCTTCTCCCTACCAATTCCTAGAAATGTGTGCTTGAGTGTGACAGTTTGAGATTATATATGAATCCCCAAAAAAAGAAAGATTATGTTTGTAATCTAATCTATTCCTCTGGGTGCAATGCCCTTTGATTTCATTAGGCTCAACTGAGACATCTTTGATTAAATTACCTTTAAGATTAGGGCTTTGATTCAACCGCATCAGTAAGGTATAACTCAGGTTGAGTCCCTACTCCCTTGTTGGGTTGATATAAGTGGACACTCATAGAAGAAGAGAGAGGGAGCTCTGTCATGTATGATCCTGGGGCCCCAGGGAGAAATGAGTCAATCACCTGATAGTATGCAGCTGAAGAGAACAGAGCAGCTAAGCAGCTGGGAAGGCCTGGACAGAAATGAGCCCTATGCCAGAGACTGATATAGGAAGTACTGAGAGACCAGGCAGAGATCACCTGTCATCTTGCTTCAACACATGGCAGCTGACTTTGGTGAGAAAATACCTCTTATGGTACCTTGAGCTGGACTTTCCACAGCCTTGGGACTGTAAGCTTTTACCCCAAATAAATACCATTTATAAAAACCAACAGATTCCTGGTACAACCCTTTGACAGACTAATACACTGACCTAATTTATCCTTTCACTTTCTGCACAATAAAACGTGCTTCTTGAAATAACAGAGGATCAGAGATAAATGATATAGGAAACAAAAAACACAATAGAGGAAATCAACAAAATCAAAAGTTGGTTCTTTGAAAAGATTTTTAAAATTGATAAACCTTTAGCTAGACTGACAAAAAAAGAGATACAAATAACAAAAAATAGAAATTAAAAGGGGTACATTACTATGGGACCCACTGAAATAAAAAGGACCATAAGAGGACACTATGAAAATCTGTATGCAAATAAATTAGATAAACTGGATGAAATAGATAAATTCTTAGAAACACACAGACTACCTTCATTGTCACAACAAGATCTCAACAAACCAATTACTAATAAAGAGCTTGAATCAGCAATAAAAAAATCTTCTCAAAAAAGAAATGCTCCAGCCCAAATGGCTTAACAGAGGAATTCTACCAAACACTCCAAAAGATTTATCTCCAATTCTACTCAAACTCTTTCAAAAAATTGAAGAGTAAAGAGCACTCCCTAACTCATCCTATAAGGCCAACATCACCATCATACCAAAACCAGAAAAAGGTACCACAAGAAAAGAAAACAACAGAACAGTACTTCTTATGAATATAGTTGCAAAAATCCTCAATAAAATACTACCAAACTGAATTCAGTGGCATATTAAAAGAATTATATACCATGATCAAGTGGGATTTATCCCTGACAAGCAAGGTTGGTTCAACATAAGAAAATCAATTAATGTAATACACCACATTAAAAGAATGAAGAAAAAAAAAACACATGATCATCACAATTGATGCAGAAAAGGCATTTGACAAAATACAACACCTTTTATTGATAAAATCACTTTGAATACTAGGAATAGAAGGAAACTTCTCTACATGATAAAGTGCATATATGAAAAGCATTCAACTAACATCCTACTTTATGGTGAAAGATTGAAAGCTTTCCCTCTAAGATCAGTAGCAAGATAAGGATGCCCACTGTCACTACTATTATTCAACACTGAACAGGAAGTTCATGCAAGAACAATTAGGCAAAAAATAAATAAATAAATAAAAGGCATCCAAATTTGAGAGGAAGAAGTAAAATGTTCCCTATTTGCAGATGATATGATCCTATATGCGGAAAATCTTGAAAATCCACAACAAACCTAGAGCTAATAAATGAACTCAGCAAAGTGTCAAGAATGTAAAGGACTTGTACACAGAAAACTACAAAATTTTGCTAAAATAAATCAAAGATGTCCTAAATAAATGGAATGACATCCCATGTTCATGGATTGGAAGACTAAATATTGTTAAGATGTCAATACTACTCAAAGCATTTACAGATTCAATTCAATTTCAACCAAAATTTTGAACAACATTCTTTGCCGATTTGGAAAAGCCAAGCATCAAATTTATATGGAATGGTAAAGGGTCCCAAACAGCTAAAGCCATCTTGAAAAAGAAGAATGAAGTCAGAGGACTCACACTCCCCAATTGTAAAACTTTTTACAAAACTACAGTAATCAAAACAGCATTGCACCGGCACAAAGACAGACAAATAGACCAATGGAATAGAATGAAGAGCTCAGAAAACAGCCCTCACATTTATGGCCAACTGATTTTTGACAAGGTGGCAAAGACCACTCAATTGGGAAAGAATAGTCTCTTAAACAAATGGTGTTGGGAATACTGGATCTCCCTTTGCAAAAAAAAAAAATGGAGTTCCCCTACCTCACACCATATATAAAAATCAACTCAAAATGGTTCAAAGACCCTAATGTAAGAGCTAGAATTATCAAACTCTTAGAAGAAAATGTAGGGAAGTATCTTCAGGAGCTTGTGTTAGGCAATGCTTTCTTAGACTTTGCACCCAAAGCACAAGCAACAAAAGAAAAAAATTAGATAAATGAGACCTCATTGAAATTAAAAACTTTTGTTCCTCAAAATAAGTTATCATGAAAGTAAAACAGCAACCCACACAATGGGAGAAAATACTTGGAAACCCATATCTAATAAAAGATTAGTATACAAAATACACAAAGAAGTCCTTTAATAACAACAAAAAGG
>PVKH010045428.1:0-10502 GCA_004027955.1 Chaetophractus vellerosus | reverse complement strand
CTCAAGATGGCCCCCAATGATCCCCACCCCATGGTATTCACACTGCTGTGTAGGGTTGGTTTAAGAGACCAATAGCAGATAGCAGGATATGTGACCTGACGCTGTGTCATGACAGACATTGAGGCTTCTGCCTTGTTTTCTTTCTTGGACCAGTTGCTCTGGAGGAAGCCAGATGTCAGGTTGTGAGGACACTTGGGTAGACAATGAAGAGGCCCATGTGGTGAGGAATGAAGGTCTCCAGCCAACATCTAAGAAGGAACTCAGACCTGCCAATAGTCTCGTGAGTGAACCCAGTGGTGGCTTGGAATGAATGAGCCCCAACTAACAGCTTGACTATAACCTGTGAGCAACACTGATACAGAATGACCCAGCTGAGCCACCACTGGGTTTCTGACCCCCCAGGAACTGTGTAAGATAAACGTTTGTTGTTTTAAGCTGCTAAAATTTGGGGTAATTTGCCCCATAGCAATAGATAAGTAATACAAAAGCCTAAAGTAGAGGTTGCAAATTGGGGACAGGGGCCATTTCTGGCCTGCTGACATGGTTTTGTTTTGTGGGTGGGCTAGTGTGAGGGAAAGCCATATAGATAGTTGTTTTTTAAAAATTCAATTTATTGCTAACATTTACATTTAGGAGATTTTACAGAAAAGTAAAGTCTTGATTTTCCACTTTCTTAAAAATAATCAAAATATCTTATAATACAGTCCTGTCATCATGACTCTTTGTTGTCTTACAGTTGGTCTAATCACATTCATTTATATTATCATCTGAGTTTGTACCTTGGCTCTGAGCTACCAGGAAATACTTTCATTTATCTTATAATGCCCTTGATTTAGTAGGAACTGTCTTTTTATATATTGGGTTCCCAAAAAGATTTCACTGGTTGAAAGAATTCTGCTGCAAAAACAAAACAAGCAATAAAATGCTCATTATCCCCAAACCTATCTGCTCTTCAGAACTATCCAGAGAACTCTAAAGTGTAAAGATTTCTAGTCATGAGTTGTTGTAAACATGGTTAGTTCATCATCATAGTTTTATATTTAAGAAAAGGGTCCAAATCCTTTCACACCCCTTCTGGTGACTGGGAAGTACTGCCTGGGTCTCACTGTGGAAGGGGGATTTGGTGTGGGGAGCAGATTGGGTCGTGTCTCCCCTCAAGGTGATGCACAGGTAGGAAGATCCAGAAGAGCAAATCTGAACCAGGTCTTTGTAGGGCAGAAGAATATTAAACTGGGAAGACCAAATAGCAATGCCAAGTCCAAGGAAAGCAGGGGTGGGACTAAGATAGGAAGGAGCCAAGAGGACAAAGGATTGGACAACAGGCGGTCAAGAAGAAGTGGGAGGGGATAGGATGATTACCACATAAAGCTTTGGTATTTCCACAGTTCTCCTATGACTCCATGGATAGTGATACATGATAGCAATGTGGCAGCGGATCTTTAGGAACTCTGACCAAGAAAGGACAGCTTTGAAAATTTATCATAAAGCCTATCCACATGATATGGCTGGTTTCTGGCAATCCAGTCCTTTCAGGTACAGAAAATTCCATTGATTACTTCCAATTATTTTGTTCCCTCCTTTGAAATCCCCTAATGCTTCAATGCTTTAGGGCAGTGTTGAGCAGGCTTACTTGGGAGAAATGGAAAAAAAAAATGAGGTTTGGGTGGTATGATGGTTTCTTCTGACACTGACTTGATACATGTAAGTGAAAGGTGATACTATAACATTTGTGTGCACATCTTGTTGAAAGAACTTATATTCACATGCGGATCATATATTTGGCTCATTTCATAAACACATGTTTTATGCCATGCATTCAAGAAATGTGAAGTCAAGCCAAGTTTTATATAGCCCACGTCATTTTACACATTTTGTAAGGTTAATAGTAAAGATTCTAGGCAACTGACTTAGGTGCTTTTTAAATTTGGAGATTCTACAGTTGATTTTAGATTTCAGGGAAGTTGGAAAGCCTCAACAAATTTCTTCCTTTCTTAGCTACCAGGGAAAGATAGAGGAAAGAATTGCTAAGCAAGAAAGAATGATTTTGCTAGTTTTCACAATTCCTCTTTACCGCCATCTTCCTTCAGGCAAAAGTTGAGCCTGTATTTTTAAGTGTCTGTATATAAACATGCCTGTATTAAAACATTCTCCTTGTTTATAATTTTATGATTTATCTATATATCTTTATTTTTGGCTACCGTGGCTTTTTACAGCTTTCTAATTTATATAGCCATTTGTTTAGGCTGTCAAAACATTTTTAATTTTAATTACTGTGTATCATGCCTCAGGGTATAAAACTGTCAGATAAATCTGAGACTCTGCATAAACATGTGGAGAACTGCATGTGTTATCACTCAACAATTGCTAGTGGGCAGTGAGCAAATGCTTTTCTAGGGGGTTGGTTGGCTGGATTCTTTTCTCCCCGCCCTTGGAGGCACAGAATGATGTTGTCAGACTGGGTGCTAGATGCCTTGTTACATACCACAGGGTGGTGACCTTGGTATAAAGAGGGTGGGAGCATATGACCAATCAGTCACAAGCTGTACAGCCCTTCAGATGGCCATGGGAGAGAACCGAATGTTTAAGTTTGCCAGACTCAGGAACTGGATAATCAACCTGGCACTTCATTTTCCAAAAGAAAAATAATTGGGGGCAGAGAATCAGACATCTTAAAGAAATGGGATAGTATATTTGAATGGAAAGATGTGGCCAGTGATCTGGCTCCGTTTTCTTTTTTGTAAAGTCTCAGCGATATAGATTTATATGTGTATATATGTGTGTGTCTAACCATCCACCCACCCATCTACCCATCTATAATTAATCTAAAAGTCTTGCATTTGGAATATCTGAAGCCTTGAGGTTGAATCTTGGTGATGTTACTTTACTCACTGTGGTAACATTGAAAAATATTTAATCTCAGATTTACACTCCAATGAGCTAAAAGACTTTTGGAGGGAATCTAGCACTTTTTCTAGTACAAAGTCTAGTTCACTGAGGTATGGATCTGGACTATGTCTGCATCCTATGGCAACATAATATTATTACAGTTCAATTATGATTCTTTTCATGCCAATCTTTGGGAGACTTGATGCCCAGGGAAGTTGTTTCCACCCTCTGCCCAAAATCCACAGGCCCAGTCCCTGAGTCCGAGAACCAGAGAGGGAATGGGACAGGGAGAGTGATGGTGTATATTCTCTTCTGCTATCTGCTTTTCCCCATCTTCTCCACTCTTTGCCCTCGACATGCCCAAGGCACATTAATAAGGCAATATGCATTTCAACTAATAGAACTGTTCCTATTTATGGCACTGAATTTTCCAAAGGAGTCTTTGTTTCTAGGTTTATGGTCTTAACCAGGTGGGGGCATTTGTAACATGGGGCAAAACTGATTATTGTTGTGAAATCGTTAGGACAAAAACCATAGTAAGAAAATGAAAAGTCTAGGCTAGGTCGATCCTGGAAATTCCCCAGAATGACTCCAATATGGAGATAGTGTGGATGTGTCACAGATGCTCCCTTACTTTTTTCCTGCTTTCTCCTGGCTCTGTGTGATTGCCAGTGGCCACAGTTTGGGTGGGATTTGCCAATGTGGGCCTCTGACAATTCAGCCTTGAGGGCAGGTCACAGGGACAGCCTTGCCTGGGGCTCTCTTGGACTCGGGGTGGGCAAGGGAGGCTTGGGCAAATCTGTGTTTTGCTCTTGATTTGCCCTCAGAGGACAGGGTTTTTATTGGACACTTGGTGATAGGCACAGGAGGTGAGCAGAAGGGACCTCAGTTTAATATCTCACAAGATGGACAGCACATATTATACACCGGTAACTCACCACTGATTTACTGCCCTATGTTTTCTGGAGGAGGCAGGAGCAAAAACTGCTTTTTATCCCAAGACTTACTGCAGATATTGCAATCTGCTTTTCTTCCTCCGTGGATGCACAAAGATAACCCACATAATCATGTTTCTATTTTAATTACCTTTCTATTATTTAATCAAAACAGCTGAGGCTGATGCCAGAAATGGTTGGCAGATTTGTTAAAATCTGAACAGAGGGAGAGCTGGGCTGTGGTTGAAGCAATCAAGGTCTCTGTACCCAAGTCCTTCAAATGAATGAAGCCATAGATCTTAGGCAAGCTATTTTTCCTTCTTTTCAACTCATTTTAATATATTAACTGGATCATAGCTCTGAATTTACCTTTGGCTTCTCTCTGTATCACTTTGCTATTGCTGCATAACAAAACATCCCAAAACAGTGTTTGAAAACAATGACTATTTATTTCACCAAGCATATAGTTCTGCTGATCTGCATGGGGTCCAGTTGATGTCAGCTGGGCTTGCTCATGAGTCTGTGCTCAGCTTTTGGGTAGGCTGGGGGCTCAGCTCTCATCCTCCAACAGCTAGCCTGGGCTTATTCTCAGAGTGGTAACAGAGATCCAGGAAAGGAAGCGAAAATATGCAGTCCCTGCCCAAGCTTCTGCTTCTGGCAAGTCTGCTAACATCTTATTGGCCAAAGCAAGCCCCATGTCTGAAGCAAATGTCAGAGTGGGAGTCCTCTATGGTTTCACAGAAATAGCACAGCCCTAGGGCAAAGGTACTGGGCAGGCCATTATTGGGGCTATAGAGTCCATTAATCTTTCTCGACTCCAAATCAGGAGGATTCTGTGTAACCTAAGGATGGTGGCTTCCCCCAAGAAATAGAGACATTTTTCCTTTCCTTCTATCCTAGTGCTGAGAACAATGCCTTGAACAAAGAAGGTGCTAAATGTCTTTTATACAAATGGATGAATGGTTGGAAGTGAGGGTGTCACTCACAAGTGCCCTAGTGTCTTAATCACATTGTTTTGTTTGCAAGTAACAAACATCTGCTCAAACTGGCTTCAACAAAAAGGAAAGATACCAGCCTATTTCATGGAACTCAAAGCAGGAAGGGTAAATGGGCTTCTTGAGCAAATGGGACCAGGACTAGAAGTTAAAAAGGGCTGAGACTGCCCCATGGGTCAGGCACCCACTCTTGTTCCAATAAGCTGTGGTGAGATAATGGCCCCAGGGTCACATGGCACAAGACGTGGTAGTATTGGGAGCCAGGGACTGAGCAGTGTCCATTACAGGTAGCTATAAGTATAGCAGACAGGGTCCTTGAAGAATTCGTCAAGAAAACTCTTTAGTTTTAGGGTGTGGTGAAAAGAATTCTAAAGATGGCCTCCAAGATTCTCATCCTCTGGTTATTCAATCAAACATTAATCTAGGTACTGCTATGAAAGGATTTTGCAGGGAAGCGGATGTGGCTTAAGAGATTGGGCTCCTGTTTACCATATAGGAGGTCCAGGATTCCATTCCCGGGCCTCCTGGTGAAGGCAAGCTGGCCCGAGTGGAGACCTGGCCCACACGGAGTACTGGCCCATGAGGAGAGCTGGTGCAGCAGGATGACACAACAAAAAGAGACACAGAGGAGAGACAATGAGAGACACAGCAGACCAGGGAGCTGAGGTGGTGCAAGAGATTGAGCAGCTCTCTCCCACTCCAGAAGGTCCCAGGATCAGTTCATGGTGCCAAGCACAAAACGGTGGTCAGGGGGTGGGGTGGATAAATTAATTAAAAAAAAAAAACTGAAAGGATTTTTCAGATGTAATTAAAGTCCCAGGCCAGTTAACCTTAAGATGTGGAGATAATCTGGGTAGGACTGACCCAATCAGGTAAGTCCTTTAAAAGGAGTGTTTCCTCTGGCTGGGAGCAGAAGAGGAATTCAGAGATTCAAAGCATGAGGAGGATTTTATATACCGCTACCTACTTTGAAGATATAGGGGAACGTGTGCCAAGGAATACAGGTGGCCTCTAGAAGCTGAGTGTCACACCCGGCTGACAGCCAGTAAGGAATTGGGACCTCAGTCCTACAATGATAAGAACTGAATTCTGCCAAGAATCTGAATGAACCTGGAAGGATATTCCTCTCCAGAGCCTCCGATGAGAGCTCAGCTGGCCAACACCTTGATTTGGGCCTCACAATATCTTAAGCAGGGAGTCCAGCTGAGCCATCCTGGACTTCTGACCCTTGGAAACCATGAGATAATGAACTGGTATGGTTTTAAGTACTAAATTTGGTGTAATTTGCTAAGAAGGAATAGAAAACGAATGTGCAGGGTGATTACAGTTTCCACTTGACCTCCTTTAAAATGTAAATACCCTCTGAGAAATGGCATAAATGGAATTATCACTTATACTTTGGTATAAAACTGTTGGCGGGAAGGACTTCCTTTGTGATCTGAGAGAAAAAAATGTCTGAGGGAAAAATAACGTTATGATGGGGGCAAAAGTGAGGTATGAGAGGGGGTTACATTTTGAATTGTGGGTAGTCAGGCTGGATTTTCTGGGCTGCAGGCCTGCAGGCTGGGTCCTAAGCATGCAAATACTTAGGCTCTGGTGGAAACTGAAGGAGTGGATGTTGTGTGTGTGAGAGAGGGGGAGGGAAAAGGTATAGTGCAGGTGAGATGATCAATAGAAAGTCACTGAAAAATAAATAAAAGGGCCTTCAATTGCCCCCTCCTTCTGCATCCCATGTGTCTCTCAATTAGATTATTACCATTAGCATTCACATTTCTTCTAGTAAATTTGATCTTTATTTTTATTTTTAAAATTTATTATATATCCCCCCCTTTCTGCTTGTTCTTGCTGTGTTCATTTTTGTGTTCTTCTGTGTCTGCTTGTCTCCCCCCCGTTGCGGCGACCCGCCGAGTCAGTTCACCCTGCGGCGGCCTTGCCTGCTCGCGGGCGGCTTGCCCTGCTTGCGAGGGCTTGCCCTGCCCGTGGCAGCTTGCCCTGCCCATGGCGGCTTTGCCCTGCCTACAGCAGCTTGCCTTCTCAAGGCAGTCTGCCTGCTCAAGGAGGCCCCAGGAACCGAACCCAGGGCCTCCCATGTGGTAAACCGGCGCCCTACCAATTGAGCTACAGCTGGCCCCCAAATCTGATCTTTAAAAAGCATAACCTTCCCTTCAACTAGCATTTCCCTCTAGTTATTCCCTTGTTTCTCTGTTCTTCTCTCCAAGCTGTCTACATGTGATATTCTCACATCCTCATCTCCCAGTTGTTCTTCAACCAATCTCTATATTGCTTCCTCCCCAAACCATCCAATGAAACCATTCTTTCCGGTTCATCAAACACCTCCATGTTGCTATAGCCAATGACTTCAGTTCTAACTGCTCCTTAAAGGATCTTTCAGGAATATTAAACCCAGTGGACCACCCTTCTTACTTATATTTGGAACATTCTCTTATCTTGATTCCTATGACACTACCCACTCCTTGTTTTCCTCTTACTTTTCAGACCACTCTGTCTCAAAATCTTTTTGCAGGCTCCTCTTCCTACAGCTGATTTTGAAATATTTGTGTTCCTCGGGGTTACATTTTGGACCCCTCCTTTTCTCACACAGGTAAATGCTTTCTTCAGGTGATCTCAATGGCTTCAATTGCTATAAATAGCCTGGACTCATGGAAGAAATGACCTGAGGACCATTTATTGAAGAGGAAAGAGAAATGGGCTCACAATAGGGAGACCAACGTTCGAATATCAGCTTCCTATCAGAACATCATTACTGACTTTGGAATGTGTTACAGCCTCTGTTCCTTGCTGTAAAATGCACAGTGGTGCTTGCCTCATCTGTCTTACAAGATTGTCGTACAAATGAAGGATGCGTGCATGGGGCAGAAGGAGGCCGCTGCTGTTATAATGGCTACTGTCCTAGTTATAGTCAAACATTAAAATAACAAATAATAATAACAAGTATTTGGGCTTTTCAATGGTAAGAGTGTGAGAAAGCCCAGGCCAGAGAGAGGGAAGAAGAAAGGATGAGACAGAGAAAGAAGAAGAAAGGGAGGGAGGAGGCAGAGGAAGTGAGGGGTTGAATGAACAAATGAATGAATGAGTACAAATGAACACCAGGAAACTGGTAGGAGCTGGGTGGATTGGGATTTGATACCCTTCCATAAATCTCTCAGTCCTTCAGTAAAGTTACCAATTTGAGAAATGCTGAGTGTTATTGGATTTCTCATGGGAAACATTGAAGGTACAAGGAGCACTGATGAGGGTCAGAATTGAGTTGTGATGCTGTACACGAAGGGAGAGCCTTCTAAAGGGCAGATGCAAGAAAGCAAGTGAGGTTTAACCTCCTTCTTACTGTTCTGAATTTCCAGTGGATACTTGGGTTATACAGATTTAGAAAACATTTCTAGTCATTCAATAAGCATTGCTTGAGCATCCTTTGTCTACAGGGTGCTCAGACTGCTGGTCTTGGAAATAAATACAAAGGGGGGTGATGGTGATGATGATGATGGTTGCACGCCACAGTTTATAAAGAACCTTCCCTATTCTCATCTGATCCTCCCAACCAGCCAGGAAGAGAAATAGGGCAAGGAAAATCTTGACCCTTGTTATGGAAGAGTAACTAACCTAAAAGCTGAAAGGTAAGGTAATAAGTGACAGAGCTAGCATTGACCTCATCTCTAAATCTATGTCTTTGTGCTGTTCCCAAAATCAATGTTTCTAATTGTGGTACCATTTCTTCTGGTTGTGAGCCCCCTGATTTTATGAAGCACACAAACAAACAAACAAAAAAACCCACACAGGTATTTATTTTAAGACATGCTAGAAAAATAAATAGAATCGGCACTGCAAACTCATGGTTTCAGTGATAAGTGATATTATTTCTTAGGATAAGATCAAAGCAGGTAAATTAAGTTAAATTAAGTATTAAATGATAAAAGTACAGTTAGGGAAGGTGAAATGTACAAGATTAAAGTTTAAACACCACATTATATCATGCTGTAGGAATTTACAATCTAGTTCAGTTATTAGGACAGACACCTTGAGTAACATGAGTAACATGATGGAGCCAGGACTTCTGGTTTTATCTCTACTTTTGCTTCTCACTGATAGTGTATCCTGGGGCAGAGCACTCTGGGCTGTTTCCTTATGAAATAAATGAAATGTAAAATGTAATTGTCCTCTCTAGGGCAAATAGTCTGTACTTGAGTACATCTGCAAACTATAGCATGGTGGGTTCTAGGGCCTGATTGCCAGAACTGGAATTCTGGCCTTTCCAGTTATAAGCTGTGTAACTTTCAGCAAGTTACTTAACTTCTCTGTTACACAGTTTCTTCACTCACAAAAGGGAGGTTACAATACTATTCCCATAGGGTTGTTGTGAGATTAAAAGAGTTAGAGAACTTTCAGAAGAGTGCCTAGTATAAGAAACACCACGGAAGTCTTTGCAACAACAACAAAAGTTTGTGGCATCAGAGAAGGGGCCTGTTACACTCATTAGAGAGGACCAGAAGAAGCTTCATGGAAGAATGGCATCTAAGACAGATATGTCAATAGTTTACCTGCATGGAGCTTCCCAACAACATCAGAGAAGAAGGGAGAGAGAGGTATGCCTGAAAACTGCAGGGAACTGGGCCAGGGGAAGAAAAGAAGAAACACCCAGCAGGTGAGTCTATCTAGACTAAGCAGTAACCACCAAATCCCAAGTCCTGCCACCATCCTAAGGCGCCTTCCTCTGGGCTGGGCTCACAACTTGGGGTATTTACCAAGCCTGCAGCCACAAGGCAAGCTTGACTGATAGGTCTGTTGAAGGATCACAGATCCATTTTTCCAGGGCCCAGGAGCAGCGTCTGGTTAGCTGTGTCTTCGTCACTCCATTTCAACAAGGGCAGCAGATCTGGGCAGAGGCCACAGCAAGACCCCCAGAAGGACCTGCCCGCATTACTGAAGCCTGGACTCCTATTTTCTCATTCTTTGAGGCCAACCTACTCCTCTCTGTTTAATGATGGAGGCTGTTGAGCAGATCATGTGCTACTCTTTTCAACAAAACTAAACACAGTTACTCTCTTCACATGCTATTAAACACAACTACATTAAAATAATGTGTAGGTTGAGACAAATACCTACTACCACAAGATAATTGGGAGTTAAGTCACTGTGACAGCCTAAATAACTAAATTAACCCTATTAAAACTTGTTTTCAGAGGGTCAAAGGCTTTTCAATGGGGGGAAGTCAAGTGTAAAAGAAAGCACTCATTTTTTAAACACCTTGCAACACTTGCAGAAAAATAAACCAGTCACTTGAACAACCAAGCAAACAAGTTGACTTAGTTCAAGGAAAAGATGAAATGAGGTCATAGACATTTTCTATTTTTTATTTTAATTCTGTTAGCTTATGAAAGGACACTTTATATTTTCTTTTATCCTCATAAGAATATTTTTGTGATGAATACTCCAATATTCTGAATGTAGCTTGCTTTAATCAGTTCAGAAAATGACAGTAAACTACTAGAAATTAAAGAAATTCAAATTCAAATAACAATGTGATTTAATAGTCAACATATAAAAGTTGGAAGACTTAAAGTGATAAAAATTTAGTACCGGTGGGGGTGTAAGGAAATATTCTCTCTGAAACAAGGATGGTGTACTCCTGAATGGCTACCTCTTAATACACACCCCTCAAATTATCAAATGC
>PVKH010045427.1:0-10511 GCA_004027955.1 Chaetophractus vellerosus | reverse complement strand
ATGATTATCAGAAAAGACAGGATTCTTCTATGAGAGTTTGGCATGTTTGAGATCAAGAAGGAAGATATGGTGGTCTTTAAGGTACTAATATGTTGTCATTTTTTAACTCAGTGGTGATTATGTGGGTGTTTGCTTTGTAGTTATCCATCCATGATTTGTAAATCATATTTATATGTGTTTTATGCACTTTTGTGTGTGTGTTATATTTCACAGTAAAAAAGTGTTTAAAACAAAACAATGCATCATGAAAAAATAGAGTTATCTCAGGATTGCAAGAATGATTCAATCTAGAAAATCTATCATGGTAATTTGCCACATAAATTAATTACAGAGGAAAAAAGTATGTATTATTTTCAATGACTCAAAAAAATATTTGCTAAATTTCAGCAGGAATATAGGATTTTTAAAAACTCTTAACAAACTAGGAATCTTGATAAAGGTTATGTACTGAAAGCCTACAGTAAACATTTACACTTGGGGGGAAACCCTCAGCAAATTCCCTTTTAAACAGCAGTAAGAAAATGATACCCATTATCAACATGGTTGATTAAAAAGAGGACTAAAGGCACTGGCCAACTCAACATGTAAGACAAAAGAAATACAAATAAAAGAAATGGAAGAGCTAAAATATTATTATTTGTAGATTATATGAATATCAATCTAGAAAAGTCAAAACAATCAAATTCAGAGTATTATTTTTGTTTCATTTTTAGATAAAAGAACAACTTGCAGGGGACGGCTGTATAGCCCAGTGGATAGGGTGCCGTTTTACCACATGGGAGGCCCTGGGTTCGGTCCCTGGGACCTCTCCGGGCGGGCAGACCGCTTGAAAAGGCAAAAGCTGCCGTGGGTGGGGCAGAGCCACCGTAAGCAGGGCAAAAGCTGCCACGGGCAGGGCAAAGCCACCATGGGCAGAGCAGAGCCGCCTGTGAGCAGAGTGGAGCCGCCCGCGGGCAGGGCAGAGCTGCCCGTGAGTGGGCAAGGCCACCGCTCACCGGTGAAGCTGACTCAGCGCGTCACCACAGTGGGGGGGGGGGGGAGACAAAAAACAGAAAATAAAAAATAAATCTTTAAGAACAACTTTCAAAAACTGATAGCAAGTTTTCACATCAACATTAGCCAAATGAAAATGTAATTTAAACAGTAACACAAATTTTCAATTATCTATGTATATTAACTTAACAATAAATGGTCAAGACTTGAAAAATTCTTATCTCGAATAAAGAACATGAAAGATCTGATATCAAGAAACATTTTGTGCTTTTATTTGGGGTGACTTAATAAAAAGCTCACTTCTCTGCAAAGTAATAGATAAACGTAACGCAATCTAAAGCAAAATTTCATTTGGATGATTTTTAGAACTCAATGCAATTATTCTAATTTATGTGGAAGAATAAAGACAAACAGATAGCTGATTTTCCTTTGAAAAAGAAGAGCAAAGAGGAGGAGTTCACTCTTCCAGATAATAAAATAAAAGCCATAGTAATAAAACCAGTTTGCTTTTGGTTCAGGAACAGCCGAATGAAACAATGAAACAAAATAGCAAGGTTACTAACAGACATTAGAATATCTAGGAACTCAATACCTGATAACTTGGCATAAAAAGTCAATAGGAAATTAATGGGCTGTTTAGTAGATGGTGTTGAGAAAACTGATTCACAATATACAGAAAAATAAAACTGGATCATTACTAAAACATGTACACAAATATAGTTACCATAATGGCAACGTTTATAGAATGCTTAGTATGTACAGGCACTTTTCTAAGATATACATTAGTTCTGTGCATCTAATATATATTTAGATATTTATCAGCTCATTCAAGTCTCATAATCGTGTGAGTTGGTTAGTGTTATTATGCCTAATCAACAAGAAAAAGATAGCAGCCCAGTAGAAAATTAAAGGGTAAAGGGCATACAAAACATGCCATCCCCAAAACATGCCATCCCCAAAACATGGCAAAAAATGAAATAATGCCCAAATCATGTAGTTAGTGAAATGGAAATTGAAACAATGACCTGCCATGTTTCATTCATCATATTGACAAAAATTAGAAAGCCAAATCATGAAAAGTGTCGGAAGTGATATGGGAGTCCTCATCCAATTCCTGTAGATATTCGAGACTGAGACAGACATTCTGGAGAGCAATCTGGTACTACTACGGTAAATTAAGAACATGTACAGACTGTGACCCAGTAATCCAACTCCTGAATATCTATTCCAGAGGAATTCTTATTCAAATACAAGAGATTTCATACACATGGATGTTCATCAGTAGGTGGTTGTGTTGGTGGAGAGTTGGCAGCAATGTAGGTGAATTGAGATAGGACCATCTAATAGAATATTACAGAGCAGACGGAAGCAGTAGACAATGCCCGTATAATATAGGGATGATGTTAATCAGTGCTAAGCAAGAGCAGTAGGAAACAAAATAAGTTCTTATCTAGTTTACAAGAATGTACATAAATGAGACACATTAAAGTGATTGTTTATGGGTGGGTGGGAGAAAAGGGAATGTGGATAAAAGGGAATAAAAATGGATGTGAATGAATGAATGGTGAAATCAACCAATAATGGTAGTGTGCCATGAACTGAAGAGTCTGATGAAGGCATACCCATGAAGTCCATGAGAAGGAGAAAATAGTAATAAAAGAGCAATACCAACATGGACCCTGACTTTATGGGGCTTACATCCTAAGGTAGGAGATAGATATTAAACTGCTAATTACAACATTGCTTTTGAAATTGTAATTCTAAGTGCTGTAAATAAGCATAGGGTGTTATGAGAGCATAGTGAGACGTGACAGAAAATTACATCTCAGTCAAGCAGAAACCATTAGATGAAAGCTATGAGATACAGGAACTCAGTCTGTCCTCCAGCTTTGAAACTAAGTAGTATATGGAGTTGCGATGTGCTTATTTTTTTAAGAAAAAAAAAAAGACTTTATTAATACATTTTACATCAACATACATATTTAATTTTTTAATTAGAGAAGTTGTGGATTTGAAGAAAAAAATAATGTAACAAATACAGCGTTCCCATGTACCCCACTATTGCTTTGTTGTTTTTTTTTGTTTGTTTGTTTTTCCCCCACTATTGTTAACACTTTGCATTAGTGTGGTACCTTTGTTTCAAATGATGAAAGGATTTTAAAACTGTATTATTAGCTATGGTTCATAGTTTATATCAGGGTGTATTTTGTCCCATATACCATCCTATTATTGACACCTTGCATTGATGTGGTACATTTGCTATAATTCATGAAAAAACATTTTTATAATTGTACTATTAACTATAGCCCATCATTTACAATAGGATTCATTGTGTTGTACAGTCCCATGTTTTATCTTTTAAATTTTATTCTAGTAATATGTTAAGTGTTTAACTAGAAATTCTAGAGACTTATTTATTATTTATGTTTAAGAGCTTAATATATATTAAGTAATTTGAGCATGAGTGTTCCTGCTAACTCTCTGGGTCAGTTTCACAGACTTACAGGTATAATTTATATATTAAATAAAAAAGCATAAATCTATTTGTCTGTTTATCAGGAGGAACACAACAGATGCCCTACAAAGTTCAGCTAAGATAGCATCTTTCTAAACAGCTGCTTCTAAACAGTCTATGCTTGGAGATGAACAACCAGAAAGAAACTTGCTTGTGCCTTAAAATAAAAACATATACAAACCAAGGAAACCCTCCATAATCTTAAAGATTATAAAAAGGCAGTCATCTAAAAATTATTTAACTAAGGAAACAGAAGAAAGATAAAAGAAAGTGCTTAGAAAACACAAGAATTCAGCAAAAAGTGACAAGGAAACAACAGCATATTTTAAAAAAGCATACGTAGAAATGGAGATGTCTTTAAATAGCTGATAGAGGAAAGCACAATTAAAATAACTAAATTAAAACCTACTTTGGAGGTGATAAAATTGACATTATAGAAACTCAAATCAGTGTGTAAAGAACAAAATTCTTAGAAACTCTTCCAAAATGAGGCTGATTAACAGAAAACCTATGAAACGCACTTTCAACCTAAAAATGTGTGTTTTTAGAAAGAAACTAAAACAAATGTTAAAGATGCAATAATGAAAGTAGCTCATTTGAAATCATTTTCCTGAATTGAAGAAACCCTTGATTGTCACTTGTAAAAAAAAAATGAACACAGAATCAACTGAAGATATTTTCTTATAAAAATGTTATATTACCAAGATTTTAAAAAAACTTAAAAGTATCTTGACAGAAATTCAGGTTATCAACAAAGAAACAAAGTCAAGCTGTGCCATTCTTTTCTTCTACAACTTAAAAATGCTAGAAGAGTATGCTTGAAGTATCTAGATTTTTTTTTAATCTATAGAATTTTAAAAAATGTTACAGCCCAAGTATTTTATATTGAGCCAATGTTTTTCTGTATAAAAGCAAAAGAAAAATGTATTAGATATGGGTCAGCTCAGAGAATATGTCTTTATTAAAAATTATTAGTCAAATATGTACTCCAGCTGGCCAAAAATAATCCACAAATAATCCACAATTGAGAAAATAAGAGGGGAAAACTCACATGTCTGTTAAAAAGCAGTATAGTTCAGTGGTTAAGTATACTGACTTTGGGGGCAAACAGATTGGCATCACCACCGGGTTTCTATAATTACTTAATTTTTTTCTATCTCATTTTCTTTATCTGTGAGATGGGGAGGATAAAATACCTAATTCACAGAGTTATTTTGAAGCTTAAAGAATTTGATAAATGCAAGTATTTAGGACCATGTCTGGCACATAGTAAATGTTCAATGACTATTATTTGTAATTACTTGAAACCTTGAGAGAATATTTTTAGATTCTAGCAGTAAATTATAGCAAGTTTACTTCTTTGACCAATTCATAGGGCCAATCATCCTAACTAATCACGCTAATGGGATGACAGATGTTGAAGCCAAACAACAATAATATTACTAATATTAAGATTAATATCGATTACTAATGATATTACTAATACCTGAGCCTTATTGAGCATCTACTATATGGCAAGCATTTAATGTACATTATTTAATCCTCATAGTAAATCTGAGAAGTAAATGCTATTATTATCCCCATTTTATACATAAGAAAAATGAGACCAGAGAAACAAACAACTTCCAAATTCTGTAAGTTTGCAAGAGGTAGAGCTGAGATTTGAGCATTGGCCCCTGCCAGCTTAGTATCATTCATTAAAGTTAATTCTTTACTTCATCCTACATGAGAATTAAGTTTAACAGCCATTCTAATACATACCTCTTTTACTTCAACTACTTCCACAAAATTGCAACCATAATAAACAACATACAATTTGGTGATAAGCTAGGTTTAGGAAAAATAATTAATGGTCTAACATGAAATAACCCATTCCAGGAGACAGTTATGGTGACACTATTTTGTAACCAACTGACCCTACATATACTTCAATGCTAGTATTTATTAAATTTTATCAATGCATTGTTTATAGGTATATATCTCAACAAACTAATACAGTGCCTGGTGCTCAATAAATGTGTATTGAAAGGGGACTCGATTTTTAGATGAGGACTGCTGATAACCTTAACTTAAAGCAACTAGTCAAAAACTCTATTAGATGTGAATAATATAAAAAGAATGACAAAAGTATAATGAAGGATGTGTTAACACATTCTGATTTATAGGATTTTTTTAAAGTAAAGAAGATGAAGGCATTTAAATGAATATATACTAATTTTCTTATAACATATCCATGATTACAAAGAATTAATATAGAAGGAAGAAAATAAAGGAAGGAAGGAAATGAGGAAGGATGGGAAAGAGGGAGGCAAGGTAAAAGGGAAAAAGCTGGAAACGAAGAGCTATTGAGGACTAACTGCTAATCAATGATATTAGTATGAATTATCATATTTAATTATTACAACAACCTTCTTGATGAAAGTAATTTCCTTTATTTGAGTAAGAGAATTGAGAACAAGGCAAGTTAAAAACTTCTTAGTACTGTTTACAACCAAGCCAAACTTCTGTTGTATTTGAAAGAAAATCTACTAATGTTTGCATACTGTCCTGAGAAATAAATATGTACCATAGATAAAACATTGACAACATCCAACTAGGAACCATGCTCCTTTTCTAGTTAACTTGTTGGTGGATTGGCCATTGTTTTAGTGATCTATAATGGACTAGTAAATGGAATTTAAGGTTCTTTCTGCTTTAATTTGCGGGCATATTACTCTTCATGGGCTCCTCCTAGGGGAAAAAATAATCCTTCTCATAGCTGAAAGGTAGTGCGGGGAAGTATGTGCATTATGACTTCAGTTAAGGATATTGTCTTTTCTTTTAGAGTGCTATTACTACACAGAATCATGTGTCTATTTCTTACAATTTGCCACTTTCCCAGGATCAGAACGGCACCTGTTGCCATCAGTCCGAGAACAGCCGTTTTCCCTTCACTGGATTATCTGGATTGACCCTACATATTGCTTACATTTATTAATCCCTTTTAACCATTTACTTACTTTATGGCATGTATAACCAACTTTAGATTCACATTAAAATAGTTAAGATGCAGAAAGGAATAATGTCTTATATAATGACAGACCTTTGCACCAAGAAAGCTTTTCAGAGACCATTTATTAAAGCATCTCCATAAAAAGGGGACAAAGGAACTAGATGTATATTGAATATGTTCTTTGTATATAAACAAGCATTTACTCTACCTACATAATCTATTTTAGTTCTCAGAAGACACCACAAGGTAAATGATGACAGTGATTGTTAATAATTATTGAAAAATCACTCTGTTCCAAGAATGGTGCTAAGTGTTCCCAAGTTTGATTTTCAGGTGAAAAGAAAGATATATGTGTGTGTTTACATATACACACATTTTAAATTGATATCAAACTGTAAATTAAACTTTGTCTATATTGTCTTAGTGTTGTGTTATGACAAAACTTGTGCTTCAAAAACATGATTGTCAGTGGTTGTTTAATAATCTGTTGTACCCCCTCTCAATTAGAGGTGAAGTGGGCATCACCATCCAAGAATCCTTTGGATTGGGGAATGAATGATGGACTAGAGTAGACTTACTGGTATTCTGATTTAGACTTATTGTGATTCTAGCAATGGAAGAACTTTTATCATTGATATTAGGCAGTGGCCACTGGATGTTCTGAGGGGAAGGAGAGGGAAAAAAATAGGTGTAATATAGAGGCATTTTTGGGAGATTGGAATTGTCCTGAATGATGTTACAATGACAGATACAGGCTATTATATATCTTATCATAACTTACAAAATGTATGGAAGAGAGTGTAAACTACAATGTAAACTATAATCCACACTTAGTGTCAATGCTCCAATATGTCTTCATCAATTGTAACAAATGTACCACACTAATGAGGGATGTTGTTAATGTGGAAAAGTGTGGGAGGGGGAGGGAGTTTGGCATATGGGAATCCCCTACATCTTTTTTTATGTAACATGTATTCTAAGTATCTTAAAAAAAAACAAATTAAAAAAGTATATTAAAAAATAGTCTATTGTATAACTATGCCATCATTTTTTAAGTAATTATTTAGAGTTGTACATTTAGTTTGCTTCACTTCCAATTTGTCAATATTATTATTATTTTTTGAGGTACCAGGAACCAAACCTGGGACCACATATATGGGAAGCCAGTGCTCAACCACTGAAACACGTCGGCTTTCCTGAGCTGCTTCCCATGCTTGTTTTGCTTGTTGTTCATTTTTGTTTTTTTTTCAGGAGACACTGGGAACTGAACCTGGGACCTCCCATGTGGGAAGCAGGAGCTCAACTGCTTGAGCCACACCCAATCCCTCAATATTATTTTTTAAAGCCCAAACTTTTAACTATTTTCTTAGGATACAAATTAGTTTTTTTTTTCTGACAAGTCCTCATAAATGCAAGATTTAGAAAAATTACATCTTACTTGAATTCAACTCTCACTCTTTCTACACCCTCACCTTTTGTTTGCCCTATTTCGAGAAAGCTCACTATGTTGTTGTGTGAAGTTCTTTGAGAGCCAGGATAATCACTGCTTTAGTTTTGAATCTTTCCCTGGTGGTTAGTACAGTATTTGCACATAGTGAGTGTTTGAGAAATGTTTGTGGAATAAGTGAATTAGTGCATGATTGAACTAGGATTTAATTTATTCAAATAAGACTAAGTAATCACCATTGCATTCTAGGCTCCTCATGCTGTTTGGTAGGGTGACTTTAATATGTAAAAGAACTGTTTGTGTGATAATTTGGAAGGCATTTTAGCAAGTCTTTTCATAAATGAAATGTAAAAGCATGCGTATTAAGTTTATGTTCTCACAGCCAAAACAAGCCATTGCTCAATCTAGGTAATACCAAGTGGTTCCCAGACTTAAAGCTATTGCATAAGATTGCCAGTATAAAGAGATGTTTTGTCAAACTGAATTTTGAATTTGTGCTTTATCTTGTACTCTACTGGGAAAGCTTGATCATAGGTAACAACTGATACATATCCTGCTCACATGATAGCCACAGTCTGATTTTTAATAGCCAAATGTGAGTTTTAATACTTTCATATCCAGAATAATGGGGCTGAAGAGTATTCCTATTTTTTTTACACTGAATAGAAGCAGATGCTGTTGAGTTTGTGGAGTGCTAAGAGCAGATTACTTTATATGTCTTTAAAGGTGAAGGCAAAGATGATGTCCACCAAAATGGGGATGACACTCCCATTTTTATCTCCACATCTAACTTCTCTTCCAGACTTCATTTCGCCTCTCCCCTTGCCTGTTGGGCATCTCCACCCCAAATGACAGCCGTGTTTTTGCATGTGCTCTGCAATGAAGAACATCCAGAATTGAGCTCATGTCTCACTTTTCAAACATGCTTCTCAGACATCTTTCACTACTTGTCCTCCTTACCAACCATAAACAATTACCAAATCTTGTTGACTCTGCACTGACAATACCTCTGCTATCCGTCCCCCTCTGTTCCATTCCCAGATTGTGTTTCAAAAACACTCCTGCTCCCATCACTCTCCAGGTTTCCCTGACTGGTCTAACCTCAAATTTTAACCATTTGCCCAAATTTATTCTCCTCAATGTTGCCAAATTCATAGTTTTCAAGTGTAGCTTGGATCATATCTTCCCCTAATCAAGGTACTTTAAAAGTCCCCTCTATCTCCTAAAAACCTGATGCCTTATCCTGGAACATACCACCCTCCATGATCTGCTTCAACCTTGCATTTCCAATTTCTATCATTTTAGTTCTTGTCATACATTAGGTAACCTCTTTCCATTTAAACTGAACTATTGGTGGTTTCATATAAGGCTTCTGTTTGTCATTGTTCAATCTATCACTTCTCTCTGAAAAAAGCTCTCCATCATTCTATCTTTTCATATCCTTGTCCTTTTGAATCCTCAGGGTCCTGTTTAAATACCATCCCAAGGAAGCTTTACACTATTTCAAAGTTTGTGAAACAGTTTATCAATCCTACTTTCTAGCCAGGTGAATACTTATGTTATATGCTAGCCCCCAATTGTCTCTTAGGAAGGGTACTTTGTTTAGGAAAATGCCTTGGTGGGCTACCTAGAGATAGAAAGTAAGGCCAAAGGCAGGTCTTGGAAGGAGGCAATAAAGAGAGATTTAAACTCTCCTACTGAAGAAATTAAGAGACATTTGGGACAGGAAAAACTGCAGGCAGGGAGAAAACCAGTTGAAGGAGTAACATAGCAGAAGTCCTACAGAGAAAGGGGCCCAGTAAGATATTCTTAGTTACAAATGTCTGATATTCAGTTTTGACTTGATATTATTGTTGTCGTTTCCACTCATAAATGCCTTGGGGTGTTTCATTTTGTTTTGTGGTTTTAATGTAAATCAAGGAAAGGGCTGGAGCCAAAAGAAAGGCATAGTTCTGGGAGATGAGACAATTGTGAGATGGAATCCAGAGGAAGCAGGAACTGGGAGTCGGAAGTGACTGAATCCACAACCCTTAGCTAATTAACTGAAATTTGGGGAAGGAAGGACACTGAAATTCCCACTTGACGTGGAGTAAGAAGCTTGTGGCATGGCTAACAGCCTTCATAGCCAATTTAATTTCTGCCTGTAGAGTGGTTATCACTGCTTAAGGTCCTTTATGGGTTCTAGTGAGTGCAAATGCTCTGCCTTCAGAACTACACTTTTTTCACTCCATGAAACTTTGCCTGATGGCTTTCACCTAGTAGGTTCTCAATAAAAGTTCAAAGAAATGAGAGAGATTTGGGTACTTGAAGTAAGGATAATTAGGTTGCCTTTATGCAAAATGGAGGAGAATGGAGCCCTCTGGAGGGACCGGGCCCACCAGCATTAACTGGTACAATTACCAGGTGGTCACAACCTGAACCAGGGAAGGGAGTCAGGGTTGCAGCATGGCCTCCAGCGGAGCCCCACGCCTTCTCCGTGGCTGGTGCGCGCACAGCCTTGGGTGGCAGGCCTGTGTGAAACGAGAGAAACAGAGGGCACCTAAAGACGGAGCAGTTGTCACACG
>PVKH010045426.1:0-10507 GCA_004027955.1 Chaetophractus vellerosus | reverse complement strand
AAGATAGAAAAATTATAACATAAAAAACACAATTTTTATCCAACTAGTACTCAGTTCACCTGCCCACCTATCCCCTAGGATGTTTTATTCAACTCCACACTTTTACATCTTCACCGAGGAGTTTAAGGTTTTACTCTCTGAGGCACTGTTGCCTGCTAACCACCCATATTCCTATTCTTTTGGGGAAAAAAAAATCAACCTGATCTATGCCTTTCCCCTGCACTAACCTTGGGAAAAAACAATTTCTCCTCTCTGGAATATGGTTTCAGAGCTGTGGACTCCATCCTTGGTTGTGGGCATTTCACTCAGGACTAACCAGAACAAAACACTATATTCCTTTAACCATACAGTAACTATTTAAAGATGAATCAGTAATGCAAAAAGTCATGTATTAAAAGACTTTATTTTTTAGAAAGCATAATCATTAAGAGAGGCCATGATGTTTCTACTTCATCGGTGGGAAAAAGAGGGAATGTTTCGTTCTTAGAAATCAAAAATGAATGATAAAGGAAAAGAAAAATATTTGAACTAGAAGTTCAAAGGTAACACAAACTGTACAATTTCAATGTGAATAACTGGAATTGAAAAAAAGGGAGACAAAACAGAACATTAAGAGGCCAGTGTACCCTCTGTTTATCAAAAAATTATATGGCAGGATTTCCCCTACAAATTTACACGTAACTTGAAACTTGAAAGGCTTTAACAATTAAAGAGAAACACTGGGGTTTAACTTTTGAGTAGTTTGCTGGAACCCACTTTCTGGGGACTATTAACAAATTTGCTCATAGTAACACAAAATTATTTGAATAAAATGTGTTTCCATAAGAGTGCCATTATCTGGGGGAAAATTTAAAGGATTGTACCAAAGTTTAAAGAAAAAAAACCCCTAAGAGCTTTAGACATATATTTTTACAAACGTCTTTTGGATGAAGCAGTAACTAACTACAAAATACTTTCAAAACTGTCAATCTGTTGATATAATACTATTTATGCCATCTACAAAGGCACTGGCAGTTTTTCAAAACATTTTACTGAAAAGCCAATACACAATATTTAAGAATGTATACATTTACATTTTGTCCATCATCATGCATTATAGGTTATGATTGAAGAGTTTTTGGAAATTATTGAAACCATAGAAACTTGGGCAAATAATTCTTCAAATCTGCAGGTGACCAACGAATAGAGCAGTTTACTGATATTTGAATTTTATCTTTTGTTTCTACATTAGAATTTGATGCTCTTGCTCGGGTGATATAACATTTTTACAAAAAAATAAACAATCCCTTTAAAAAATATTAAACTAAAGTTTCTTGTGGAGCTTCCTACTTACTCATGAAAGATCTACTTTACCTTATTTTAGTTTTTGTTCTACTCTTAAATATTTTAATCATACTATTTCATACTATGGCAATGCCCAGGGTATTGGGAGATAACCACCCAGCCTTTAAATGCAGAGAATATTTCATGCTCTGTCCAATGATAGCCAAAAACTAAATGAGGCTACTTAATGTTAACTTAAAATTAGTTAAAATTAAATACAATTAAAAATTCAGTTTGTCAGTCTCACTAGCCACATTTCAAGTGCTCAATAACCACATGTGGCGAGTAACTACCATATAAGGACAGCACAGAGAACATTTCCATCATCTTTGAAAGTTCTCTTATACAGCAATGTTCTAAAATCTATGTTCTCATTTCTATATAACTGTCAGACATTGAAATAGTGTCTAAACTAAGAAGAAAAGACGATGTAAGACTCCTGGCCTGACTTTGGTAAGAAACTATATTATTAAACTTCCCAAAGGAACTGTCTGGAAGAGGTGGAATAGAAGTCAATAAAGTTAAACTTTAGTGATACCTATCTTTTGTGAATTGTCAATTCATGTGATCTAGCTTTTTCATGTTGGGGTTTAGGGTTGCTTTACTGATTTGGATAAACTCTTTGACTTAAGGCTATTAATCAGCTCTGATATTTTGTGGCAATTATTTTTCCTAGTTACTTGTTTGCTTTTAAATTTTGGTTAAGATGGGTTTTTGTGTGTGTGTTTTTAATGTCTTAAATTTGCTTTTAATGTTTTAAAATAGTAATACATTTATATGTTACAAACATCAAAATATATATTTAGTCAAAAGCCTCACTCACAACTTTGTTCCCATCTGACTCCTCCTTACCCAAAGAGAGCCCCTTTATTATTTTTTCAAAAAGTTGTGTATGTAATATTCTCCTACTTTCTTACACAAAAGGTAGCCCATTTAATATAGTGTTCTATTGTATTTTTCAGAAGTCTTAAATTTTTACAATTACATCTTTATTGCTTTTATGTGCAAAGCATCCTACTGCACTTGAAATCAAATTCTCATTGACATAATCATCTAATTTCTAATGATTTTAATATGAACATTCAATGTTTTAATCTACAGGGAACTTATTTTAGGTGTGATATGAAATGAGGATGTATATTACCTTTGTTCAAATATCAACCAGAAGCTCTACCCCTATCCTATGCTACCTGTTTGCTTAAGAAGCTCATTTCTTATTTTTGGATTTGTGATGCTTTATTACATATTAAGCCCTGATTCTGGATTAACTATTTTGTACTTTCGGATCTTCTATTACAGAGTATGTACTACACTATTTTGATCATTGTCATTTAACAATATAATTTAACACATGGTAAGAATGATTGCTATTACCCATCTTTTTCAAAATCTTAACTATTTTTGCCATTTTATTCTTTATTCACATTCAGATTCATTTTGCAAAGTATTAACCACCTATAACCCTATCCCATTAGAATTTTTATTATAATTATAGTAATTTAGAAAGACTTAAGACCTTTAGGGTATGTGAGTCTTCCCACACAAAAATGTAGTATCTCCACTTACTAACTCAAGTCTAGAGTTCCTCCACATGCTTGTATAGTTATTTCCTAGGGTGGTTTAAGTTTGTGGCTTATTTCATAATTTTGCCTGGAAAAGCACTATTCTGATAACTGAGCATTTTCCCAACTCTGTAAAGTTTTCTTATCTTAAAACTATTGTATTTCTGGGTTTTTTTGTTTGTTTGTGTTTTTTGAGGTACCAGGGGCAGGGATTGAACCTGGGACCTTGTATGTGGGAAGCCAGTGCTCAACCACTGAGCCCCATCAGCTTTCCTGAGTTGGTTTTTCATTTGTTTTGCTTGTTGTTTGTTTTTTCAGGAAGCACCAGGAACCAAATCCGGGACCTCCCAGGTAGGAGGCAAGCATTCAACTGCTTGACCCACATCCACTCCCTCTTGTTTTTTATTCCTCTTCAGTAATTTTTATTATTTGCTTTCTTGCCTCTATACCTACTTCTTTCTCATTTTCATTTCTGTACTTTTTCACTCTGTCTTCAAGACTAAAAGTAGTTGTCCAGGCTTTCATTTAAAACATGGATTTAATTTCCAATAGTGTCAATTCTATTTGTGTCTAATATAAATGTGAAAACATGACATTTTCTAGTTTGTTTGTTTTCCCTCCTTCTGGTATCTTCTCTTATCCCAATCTCTTCCCTCTAAGCCATAAAGCCTTGTCTCCTTTTTAGGATAACAAACAGAATGTCTCTAAATGTTTGATTTGGGTTTTTTGGTAGTAAATCACTTGCCAAAATATGCCTTTACTGAATTTTAAGAGTAAATTTGATTTTCTTCATATTGTGGAATTTTTGTGGGGTCCATGTTGATTCCTTTCTGCTTTTTACTATAATGAGAAGAAATTTATCTAGCCCCAGCTTATTATAAGAGAAAGGGAGTGGCCACTGCTAATAGCTTCATCCCCAGGGATATTTCTAGTATCAAGGAAACAATAATTTAATATGGTTCTGCCAAATCAGGTGTTCTTTTCTTCTCTTCCCAATGCTGAGTTCTCTTGACAATGATGAGAATTTATGCTGTAAAAAATATGAGGCAGTCTAAAGCTTTATTCACTCCAAATTATCATATGAAAAGTTAACTGCTGACATGTACTTCTAGGGCTATTTCTGGTCTTTATGCCTTTATACCACTTGCTCTTCTCCATCTATTTCTTGGAAATAATGATTTCTGAATGGATAAAAAGAGTTAGGTGCTGACTGGGGAGTGAATGGGGACACAGATAACTGGCTGCCTTCGACAACAGTAGTGGTTATCTGACCTTCTGGGGAGTGGTGGTACCTTTTTTCTACTTACTCTTGAGTCAACTAAAACATATTTTCTGAAGGTGAAAATGACATGCGTCTTAGATTGGGCTTTTTAATCTAGCCTTATTTGTCTTAGAGTAATAGAAAAAATTCTCATGGGTGACTATTATCCTTGTTTTTTACCAATGTTTAGTTTTTATATCTTTTATATGTGTGCAAAGCAAGTTCAAAGTTGGGAGAAAAAATACCAAGAAATGTTGACCTGTTTCTACGTTAAACCCAGAAGTTCACCCTCTCAAAAAAACAAGGCTTTTAAAAATAAACTCCACTATTGGCTATGTGAGAGTCCCCTGTATTCTGTATGTGACTTTACTGTGACCTAAAACTTTTTTGAAAACAAAATGAAAAATAGTAAGATACTGGAGAATAAATGGAAGAAAATGCCACGGTACAGACAGGACACCAGATATTACAGTGATGAAAGGCAAAATGTCAAAAAAAATTTTTTTATTATTTTTTATTATTTTTTAACATCACAATCTTTTAATTTAATTTTATTTTTAGTTTTTTAAAATTTTTATGTATTTTATTTCTTATATTTAAACTTATCATTATTATTTTGTTTTCCTATTAATTGTATTTGGCTATTTTATTGGCTTCATTTTTGAAGACGCTTTGGATCACAGAAGGGTTACAACTGGAGCAGGGGAGGATCATTGGTGTGGGGTGTCAGTGATGGGGGATACATGGGAGGAAGTTCACCTGGGCATACATATAAGGTATATAAAAATGTTCAAATGTTCACGGGGCATTGTCACAGTGGGTGAAGACTCACAAATTGAATTCCCATCCTGGAGAGCCCTGCCACATTCTCTAATGGAGCAGCAACAGTCCCCCAAGTGTAGGGGCAATGCCTGGCAAAGGAGGATGATCCACTGATGGGCCCCTGATATTGACAACTATGCTTATGAGCCTTTCCTCTTAAAATTGAAATTTAGCCTATTGTTGTGGGGTGCCAAGAGCTGCCTCCTGAGAGCCTCTTTGTTGCTCAAATGTGGCCTCTCTCTAAGCCAAACTCAGCATACAAATGCATTACCTTCCCCCCCAGCGTGGGACATGACTCCCAGGGATGAGCCTCCCTGGCACTGAGGGATTACTACCAAGCACCAACTAGCAATGCAACTGGAAAAAAAACTCCAATAAAAGGGGGAAAAGGTGAAGACAAATGAGTTTACACGGTTAAGAGACTTCAAAGTGAGCTGTGAGGTCATCCCAGAGGTAATGCTTATGGACATCACAGCAGGATCTCACAGACTGCCAAAGCAGATACTACTCCAAATAGTGGGCTCCTGAGGGCTCTGGAGAAACCAAGGTCCTATAGTCAGGGCAGACAGATCTGGGGTTTGGTGCCTTGCCAGTGGGACCTACTTTGGAGTTTGTGCTCCTGAGAGTGACAGAGTTGGACTCAATTATGTCTTCCCTACACATGGCTCATCTGTTCCTACTGTTTAAACCTAAACTTGGTGCTGGAGTTTGTAGGTGTAAGTCAAAGAGACTCAAATCTTGGGGCTATCCATGTGCCAGCTGGGCCCGGAACCTCAGCAGAGTTGCAGTCCTTACTCTACAGCTTATTGGACTCACCCAGGACAACTAGCAAGGAGATAATGATGGAAAACCCAAGGAACAGAAAGAATATGCAACTGCAAGCAAGATAGTCCCATCTATCTTCCCCATGGGATATAAGCCCCCTCTCAAATAGAGGTGGAGTGGACATCACCATCCCAGAATCCTCAGGACTAGGGAAAGAACTATGGACTAGAGTGGACTTACTGGTATTCTACTATAGACATATTGTGATTCTAGCAACAGAAGAAATTACAACATTGATTTGGAGCCAGTGGTCACTGGAGGCTCTGGGGGCAGAAAGAGGGATAAATAGTTGTAATACGAGGGCTTTCTCAGGACTTGAGGATCATTCTGAATGACACTGCAACGACATATATAGGCCATTTTATATCATCACATAACATGCAGAACGTGTGGGAGAGAGTGTAGAGTACAATGAACTATGGTACATGCTTAATGGCACAGCCCCAGGATGCATTTATCAATTGCAATGAATGTGCCACACTAATGAAGGATGTTTATGTGGGAGGGTGTGGAAGGTGTGGGGAGTGGGGCATATGGGAATTCTTATATTTTTTGTGTAACATTTATGTATCTAAGTATCTTTAAAAATAAATAAATAAATAAATACAAATAAACTCCACTTGCTTTCTGCTGGGAACTTTTCATTATGAAGGAAACCTTAAGTAGTATCTCAGAACCTATCAAGGTTTTATTGCTTGCTTTATAGGTCTTAATACTCTTTAAAAATAGCACTGAGAATTTATGTAAACAGATGAAGTTAGCCTTCTCTAAAAAATTTTTTGTTTCCCTGAAATGTTCCTATCTTGGGAACATTAGAATGCCTGAGGGCTCCTTAGATATGCTCCAATCCAATTTTCTGCTATGTGACATAACTATGGTTTATTGCATAAGGAGGGCAGAGAAAGAGCTGCCTTCTAGCCAATATATAATTTGTCTTTCCTCTACCACAAATGAGAAAATTATATTAATAGATCTTCTTTCCAAACTAGAAATAAATACCCTGCAATTTTCAGAAAACAGAGCATTTATATATTTTAAAAGAAATACAGTTTACTAAAATTTAATATCATGTTAGTGTAAATTATTCCTCAAAAATAAAAGATAATTAGATAGTATCCATCAGTAAGTACATGTGTGTAGTAGCCTTGAGAAATTGTTAACATTGATAAGGTGTAGAATTCCTTTTCAGAAATTTAAAAATGAAAGTTGTCAGTAAATATGGTAGGTGAAAAGAACTCTGATCTTAGTAGGATTTGCACACATATTTAAAAGCCATTTTTGTTTCACTTTTTGTTTATTACCCATAAATTAAATTCCTCAGAGTAAGTCTCCTTTTATCTGCTTTTGTTTGTAGTAAATTCCACATCACCTTAAAAAAGAGGGTGGGGAGGGAAGAGTACTTGATGATAACATGATGGTGTAAAGCTACAATGACACTAAAATAAGTTACGGGGAAGGAAAGAAGATATTTAGATTAAAATAGTAATCTCAATACCAAGTTTATAAAGTTAATAAGTCAACACTGTATTTATTTCCTAGTGAAGTACTTATACCCACCTTTGCTCATCATCTGGCCTCTTGATCAAATTGAAAAGTATGTGGAGAAGCTGATCTCTCTCTTTAGGCTCAGGATGTAGGCATGCTGTACACAATATGAGGGGGATCAACTCCTAAAGAAATATGAGGGTGGAAAAGTCAAAGTAAAAATACATTGTAGAATATGCTTTTTCCACCAAAGTATTCTTAAATGGAAATTTAAAGTGAAATAAACCTAAATACATGAAAGAGCAAATTTTAATTTTGTACGGTTGATAATTCAAGAAAAAACATCAAAAACACTAAATATATATTTAAGTGTTGGTTGTGCAGAAGGTACAATTAACAATGTAATAAAATTACTTAAGATTCAACTAACCATGTTTTTCTAATCCAGAACTTCCCAAGGTTCCACTAGTTTTTATACTAAGTAACATTCCATAATATGACAAGCTGATGTAGCAATTTTAATTTTGAAAGTGTTTTTACAAACAAAAACTTGCAGAAATTCATTATATTTTAAAACTTAAAAGATAATGAAAAAGACAACCCTTCCCACTTCCAAAAATACAGCACATCTGTGTTTCCTAAGATTAGCTATAATCTAATAATTTTGTACCCTTAGCTCCTAGCCGAGTGGCTAATTGAAAAGAAGACCATTTCCACAGGTGTTGCATGCTCAGTAGTACTACAGTGTCAGCAGAAATGTTTTATACTGAAATGGAAATTTTTAACAATATCTCATTTGTTGCACATTCAACAGGAAGAGGCAAATTAAACATTTTAAAGGAAAGTAGGTCAAAAAATTTTATTTCCTCTTCCAAAGAAATATTTGAGAGTCAAGGTTTTCACATTTCATTAAACTAAATTAAATTCTTAATACTAAGGAAAGAATGACAACCCCCACTTCTCTTTCCCATCTTCCACCAAACCCACCAAAAAGTGCTAGAAGATTTAAAATGGGATTGATCATTATGTCATAACAGATGGTACCCTGAAAAAAAGCATGAATGAAAAATGTACACTGAATGAGAAATAGATACCCTTTTGAAAAATGGTCCCTTAAAAAAAGATGATATGATTTCTAGAGAAAACTGAAACTAAAGCCTAAAGGCATGACTAGACGTCCCTTTCCATAATTTCTAAAGTCTTTATATGCCATTTTAAAATTATAATTACCTGATATATCTTAAATTTGAAGCTACAAAGATGTAGATAAGAAGAGCTCAGTAAACATCCATGAAAGTAAAAATGAATTTAAAACATTTATTCTGTCACTTTCAAACTTCCTATTTGGACACTTCTATAGGTTTTAGATAAGTGAGTGATTGCAATCAAAAGAAATAAAGAACAATTAGGGAAAACAATTTTGTATTGTGAATGGGAGACAGTGTGTGTGTATATATATATATGGATCCTATATTGTTAAGTAATGTTTTCACCGTAGATTTAATATGATGATTGATGGATTAATTCTGATTTTGTTGGGGAAAAATAAAACATTTTATAAAATATTTAAAATTCTGTCCAGTTTGGATGCTTAAAAATATTAGGGCAGGAGATTATTGCTACCATGGATTATTGCAACCCTTGGTGGATTCTATTAGGCTGCAAAAGGCTGATGATACTTATGAGAAGACTAAACGCTTCATCATCTACTGAAAATAGAACCTTAAGGATGGAAAGTAGTTATTCTAGAAGGCATTAACAAAAGAAAAAATATCTTGTGCTTTGAAATCCAAGAAAGGTCCTAAAACCTTTACTTGCATTTTAGCCTCATGTCAGGTCTCTCCCGAAGGCTTTATTGCTTCCTCCTAATCTCCCTTCCTGCTTTCTCACTGTCTCTTCACATTTACTTCTTACATTATTTTTTCCTTTTCTCATCCTACTCTATTGCTCTTAAATGATACAATTCTGAAATAAGGTAAGATGTGCTATAACTTCAAATTATACACACACACACACACACACACACTATTTAAAATATGGAGCGTGACCTTTAACTTCTTTCTCTCAAAACCAAGCACACCAAAATCCTGTGTTGCTGTTTAATTATTTTTGCCTTTTGTTTTCTTTTCCTTTTTTAATCTAAGGAAAGCCACAAACTTCTTTGATCTTCAGTTTCTGCAACTGAAACATGTAGTAATTAAAATTAGTGTTGAAATGGAAAATACTTCACATATGTTATGCAATTCCCTAATCTATTACTAAAAGAACTGTCATTTTTTTTTTCTGAGATCAAAGATGGCATAAAAAATCTGTCTCAACACAGTACTCCTACCAGCCATTACCAATCAATTCAAACTCACACATGGGAGGAAAACTATGTCAGTCCTTGTCTCTTTAATCAAAAATTCTGTGAACTGAGGACTTTTGAAGAAAAATATTTTTTCAGTTTTCTTAATCATGGTTAGTAATAATTTATATTTCCATTTGTTTTTATTTCTTGCTGACAAAACTAACAATATATGGAAAGTCCTTGCTAATAATTTTTAGTTGATACTCCATGCCAAGGAGAACTGGGTATATCCTGGCACATTAACAGTTATGAGAGTTACAATTCAGAGTATAAAGTACCTCCAGATGGCTTCCCCCTCTTATAGCAGCCTGGAGCTGGAAAAAAAAGCCTAGGAAGCGGTGGTTAAAAAATTTAAAAAAAAATTTTTTTTAAGTAGGAAAAAGTGGTCAGTAGAGCCATTAAGGAACACTATAAGGATTTTAGTTGCCAAGTTGGGACAGTCCCAAAACATCCTAATTTCTCTTTCATTTATTAATTCATAATTTCTATTTGTACCACTCTTCAAACTATGAATTCCGTAAGTATACATCTGCTGTGTTATATATTCACAATTATTTACCATGGATTCATCTCTTTCAAAGATCTGAAGTACTAATAAATCCACACCAAAATTTATTAAGTCTATATTTACCAAGTTCAAACTATACATAAAATTATAGACTTGGGGCCGGCTAGATAGCGCAGTGGATAAGAGCGCCAGTGTACCACATGGGAGGCCCCGGGTTCGGTTCCCGGGGACCTCTCTGAGCGGGAAGACAACCTTGAGAAAGGCAAGCCGCCGTGGGCAAGGCAAAAGCTGCCATGGGCAGGGCAGAGCCCCCACGGGCATGGCAAAGTCACCCGTGAAACACGGAGCTGCCGCCTGCGAAGCGTGGAAGC
>PVKH010045425.1:0-10499 GCA_004027955.1 Chaetophractus vellerosus | reverse complement strand
AACCAGGATATGTCTGAGTCAAAGTCTCAAAATGGCGAGTGGAATACAATGGCTTAACAATCCCAATTGGGGATTTCCAAATGGAAAGTTACTTTGATTATTTGACATTTAAGTTCTTTATTACATAGAGGAGTTTCAGAAAGCATGGAATTTTACTAATAAGCAGGGCATATTGCTAAGTATAACCTACTTTTCCATGTTTAATAGACTATCCTTACTGGACCAAGACAAGATGATCTTACCATTCAATGTTGCTCAAATTACAATATGAACCTATTGTTAGTAAAATACTTGATAGGTGTAAATCCAAGAGAACTTAAATCTTTGATCTCTTTATGTACCATTTGGGCCCTTAATCTCAGCAAAGTTGCAACACTTACTCTGCAGTTCATTCGACACACCCAGGACAGCAAACAAGATGATCATGATGGATAATGCTCATACCAAGGAACTGAGAGTATGCAACTGCAAGTAAGATAGTTCCAACCATGTGCCCCATGACATCTAATCCCCCTCTCAACTAAACACAGAATGGGTATCACCATCCCCAAAACCTCAAGATTGGGCAATGAACAATGGAATAAAATGGACTTACAATTATTTTACTATAGAATTATTGTTATTCTATCAATGGAAGAACCTTTGTCATTGATGTGGAGGTAATGGCCAACTGAGCCTTTGAGGGGAGGCAAAGGGAAAAATAAGTGTAATGTGTGGGCATTTTAGGTGTGGAGGGTGCATGGGAGGAGGTTCACCTGGGGCATACCTATAAGGCATATAAATGTGCTAACGGGGCATGGTCACCTTGGGTGGAGATTCACACAATAACCAAGAGAATGTCAAATTCTCATCCTGGGGAGCTCTGTCACATTCTCTAATGGATTAGCATGAATCCCCTGAGTACAGGGGTAGTGACTAGTGAAGGACGATGTACCATTGATAGACCTTTGATATTGATGACTGTACTTATGAACCTTTACTTTTGAAACTGTAACTTAACCTAATATTACAGAATGCCTAAGAGTCACCTCCTGAAAGCCTTCTTGTTTCTCAAATGTGACCTCTTTCTAAGCCAAACTCAGCCTATACATACATTACCTTTCCCCCAGCATGGTACATGATTCTATGGGATGAGTCTCCCTGGAACTGAAGGATTACTATCAAGAACCACTTAGCAATGCAACTGGAAAAAGACCTAGATGAAAAGGTGGGAAATGTCAAGGTAAATGTGTTTATATGGCTAAGACACTTCAAAGTGAGTAGGGAGGGTATTCCAGAGGTTATGCTTACACACATCTCAGCAGGATCTCATTTACTGCCACAGTAAATATTGCTTCAAATAGCAGGGCTCCTGAAGGCTCTGGATATATTCAGACACTATAGTAAGGGCAGACAGCTCAAGAGTTTGTGCCCTGCCAGTGGGCCCTACTTTGGAATTTAAGTTCCCCAGTGTGAAAGAGTTGGACTCAGTTGTGATTTCCCTACACATGGCTGTTCTGAACCTTCTGTTTGAATCTATAGTTAGTATTAGAGTTGATAGGTCTGTGCCCAAGAGACTTAAATCTGTCCCATGGATCTAAGTTCCCTCTCAATTGGAAGTGGAATGGGAATCACCAACCCAGAATCCTCAGGATTGGGGAATGAATGATGGACTAGTGTAGAATTACTGTAATTCCATTATAGACTTTTTGTGATTCTAGCAAAGGAAGCACTTTTATCATTGATGTGGAGGCAGTGGTCACTGGCATTTGTGAGTAGAGGGAGAGAGAAAAATAGGTGTAATTTTCAGTCATTTGCAGGATTTGGAAATTGTCCTGAATGGCATTACAATGATAGATACAGGTCATTATATAACTTGTCAAAATTTACAAAAATTTGTAGAAGAGAGTGTAAACTACAATGTGAACTGTAATACACACTTAGTGGCAATGCTCCAAAATGTGTTCATCAGTTATAACAAATGTACCACAATAATGAAGGATGTTATTAATGTGGGAGGAGTAGGGAGCAAGGCATATGGGAATCCCATATTTATTCTATGTAACATTTATGTAATCTAAGTATCTTTAAAAAATAAAAAGTTGCATATAAAAATAAAATTAAATTAAGTTGAGATGATTATTTTTCCCTCTTAAAGACTTCAGTATTCCTATCATTAATTGAAGCTAATTTTTTGAGTATGGGTTTCTTATTTATTCAAATTTTACAGCAAAATCAAGCATCTTAAAATTTATGTTTCATTTAAAGTTGACAAAAAATACCACTGTAATTCAAAGTCCTATCACATATTACCATCATCTCATGGAGTTCACCTCTTCTATGTAGTTAATCATTAATAACATTTCCCAATACACAGAGGAAACTATCCATCCATTATCCATTTATGTTATCCTTGCTTAATTTTTCCTGCCCCAGAACTTTACATAAATTGCTTTATGCAATAGACTCTTTTGTATAAAGCTCTTTATTAATACTTAGTAATGTTTTTGAAACATATTCATATTGATGTGTTTATCAGTATTCTATTACTTTTAAAAATTCTATATTATTCTATTCCATAAGCACATCACAAATTATTAATCAATTTTTCTTTGAAGAACACCTGCACCATTATGACTTTTAAGCTTGTATGAATAAATCTGCTAAGAAAACGTTTCACAAATATCTATTTGACCTATGCATTAAATTCTTTTGAGTACATAATGAAAACTTTACTTGATGTTTCATATTATTTTTATCAGAAAGTGTTCAAATTTTTGTGAATTGTTGTAACTTCTCAAAAACCACCAAAATGCAAAAGCATTCATATTGAGTAATAAAGTTACCATTACTTGGTACTGCCAGCCTTTTTAAATTTAGAAATTCTGGAGGTATGTAGCAGCATGTCATTAAGGCTTTCATTAGCATTTCTCTTGAGTATATACCAACATGAAACAAAGACTGAACCATTAAACCAGACTCCATGAATTCATCAGACTTAATTTTACTGAACATATTCTCAAGTCAAAATGGAATTAAATTGGATGTCAGCCAAAAAAAAAAACATTGCAAATATAGCAATATAGGAGAAGGGAGCAAGATGGCATTGGATTAAGTGTGCAGTTACCAGCTCTCAAGCAGAAGACAGCTAATTGGGAACAGGAGCCTGCCAGGGTTGTTTTTTCTAGGATCCTGGGGGACAGAGGTCTTAGGTGCATTGGTTTGGAGGCAACTGGACTGTGAGGTGGACTGCTCAACATAAAACTGTGAGTTCTTTACTACCCAGCTGGAAACACAGATGGCTAAATCCTGTTTTCCAGGTGGGGGATGGGCAGTCTAAGTTCATACTGGTAGACCAGTGGGGGGGGGCAGAATAAACTCTGAGAGTGGGAAGGTTCTGGCAAAGGGTGGAGAGTGCTTTCCTTTCTGTGGGTTTGGTCACCAGGACCCTCTAGCAGTTTTGTGAAGTGAATTAGCTGGCTGTAAGTGGAGCTGGGCTGAGGGGAGAGGCAAATCTGCTGTGCACAGCTAATTTACCTAACTGTGACACAGATGCTAGGCTCAGCAAAGGGCAGAGCCAGAAATTTTACAGCTCTGCACTGAGTAACACAGTCTCACCTCCCCTGGGGGTGGGGTCAGGCAGAGGGAAGTAATAGATAAGTCTCCACAAGGCTATTTGGGGTCCCCTCACAGGAGGGAATGTTCTAGAAGAGGAGTGCTTTAAGGACCCTTATTTCATCAAAAGAGAGAGAGAGAGAGAGAGTGAGTGAGAGAGAGAGAGAGAGAGAGAGAGAGAGAGAGAGAGAGAGAGAGATGTATTGACTTGCTTTAATCACTAAATTCTGCCTCAAAGTCTGCAGAGAGAATGCTGCAGGGCAATTGATCAATGAACACAGGCTGAGAGGCTCCACAATGGCCCAAAAGGAACACTGTTCTTCCTTTGCTTTGACTGCATGCTTGTGTGCTTCTTACCTCTACTCTCTCCTCTTTTATTATTATTTTTTTAATTAGGTGCTGATACCTTTTTTCTTCCTTGCTGATCTTCTTCATCATTGACTTTCCAACCTCTGTGTATAGTGATTGTGTCTACCAATGCTATCTCTTCTTCCTTCATCTTTCTACCTTCACCCTTCTGTTGTGGTTCTTACATTCCACCTTTTTTAATTTGCTCTCAACTTTACCCTTGTTAATTTCTATCTTGTCTATTCTGTTCTCTTTTCTTTCTTTCTTTTTGTATTACCTTTTTTCTTTCAGACTTTTCTTTATTAGTTTTCTCTCTCCTCATCATTTTGGCCATATAAAATATTCTATATATATTTCACTATTTGATTCCCCATTCCATTGTAGGCACTCTAATTTTTTCCCTTATTACTCTACACTGCCTACATGAGTTAAATATTCAAGTTACTAAGTTTGATACAGCCCCTCTTCTAACTTTTATCAATAGTTCTATTATCTCTTTTCCTTTCTTACCCCTTTCAATTGCTCTGGCCCTAGTCTTCTTCTTTCAAGGGAACATAGAAAAAAGCCAAGAAATACAACAAGACAAAGAAAGTATCAATGAGAAAACTTAACATAGACACAGAACTACAAGCTAAATAAAACTCTAGAGCAGAGAGAAGCTAATCAACTGGATAAACCCATCAAGATGAAACGATGACCCAAAGGGCAACAAAAAATTACAAGCCATTCTGAGAAACTGGAATACATGGACCATTCCAAAGAAAAACAAAAAATCAGGAAGAGATGCAGAACATAGAAAAACTAATCAAAGATGTCCAAACAAATATCATGGACCAACTTAATGAAGAAAAGGAAGAGATTAAGAATATTAAGAAGTCACTGGGAGCACATACTGAAGAAATTGTAAACATACATAAAAAGATAATGGATTTGAGGTTGATGAATAGCATAATCCAAGAAATCAAAAAGATGATGTATTCACATAACATCAGATTTGAAGAGGCAGAATAAAGAATTAATCATGTGGAAGTCAGTACATCTGAAAACAAACAGATTATAGAGCAGATAGATAAAAAGATAGAAAAAATCCAGCAGGGACATCATCCATAGGGACATAATCTGTGGTCAGGTGATGGAGTGTGGTTGTGTGTTGGGGGGATGGGACAGGTGGGTGGTGATATTGTTGGGTTTTGTGGTGCAGGGTTGTTGGCTGGGAGGACTGGGAGAGGCAGGTTGGAGAGCCCAGGATGCTTTGGGGGTTGGAGTGTGGAGTGGGGACCGGATGGATGCTTGGGACCCGTGGGTGTTGGGTTGTGACCAAAGAGGTGGGAGTGCTCTTGTTGCAGTGTGGAGGGGAGGTGTCTCAGCTCAGGTGTGCAGGTTGGGGGGCATTCAGAGGAGCATATCTGGGGTAGGCTCCGTGTTGGTGTGGGAGTGTTCATCCTGTTGTGGTGTGTTGGTTCAGTGGGTGGAGAAAACACATGGTGGGGGGGAGGGAGATGGACTTTCTATTTGTTGAGGACTGATTCACTCAGAAATAGACAGGGGGGCTACTCTTGGGAGGATGGATGGTTCCTGGTGGGGGATGAACAGGTAAGCCAGGATACTCTGTTGCGTGTAGCTCTGAATACAGTCATCTGGGGAGTTGAGCCAGGGGGATGCATTGCTGGCCCTGGGGGTTGGGGAGGAATGGGCTGAATTGAACGTGGAGAGAGTTTGGTGGCCTGTGGAAGTGTTTTCCATTGTCTTGCATTGGTGGACATGGGACAAGGTGATAGTCATCAAATTTTATAAAAGTGTATGATCCAAATGTCAACCTTGATGTGGACCAATGACAATTTTTGGGAAGTATATTTCACTATCTGTATGATTTGTTTGTGCTGTCATCCAAACAGGAAAAGGTTTTGGTATGGGGGGAATGGAGGAGAAGGCTCAGTGTATGAATTGTCTTGTATTCTGTGTGTGACTCTGCTGTGACCTAAAACTTCTTGGAAAATTAAATGAAAAATGATGGGATGCTTGAGAGTGAGAACAGGAATGTGCCAAAAAACAGGCTGGACACCAGATATTGCACTGAGAAGGAAAATTCAAAAAAATTTTTGATGTATATATATATGTATATATATTATTTTTTTCACATTTTTGAATAACCCAATTCTTTAATATCTTATTTTCTTTTACTATTAAAATTTTTAAAATTATTTTTTACTTTTTAAGCTCGCATATATTTTAACACTTACATTTAAATATCATTATTATTTCATTTTCATACTCATTGCAATTGGCTTTTGTTATGGCTTCACCTTTGAAGAGGCTATGGATCACAGAAGGGTCACAACAGGGATGGGAGAGAATCATTGTGGGGGGAGTGTCAGGGTTGCAGGTGCATGGGAGGAAGTCCAACTGAACATACATAAAAGGGATGCATAATTGTTCAAATGCTCACGGGTCAAGGTCAGGGGGTGAATAATTAATCAATAAATGGAAAACCACTGAATTCCAATCTTGGAGAGCTCTGCCATATTTTCCAGGAGAGTAGCAACATCCCCCAAAGTGCAGGGGTAGTGTCTGGCAAAGGAGGATGGGCCCTGGTTATTGATGACTAGCATTCTGAGTCTTTGCTCTTGAAATTGAAACAGCCTAGTTGCCTTTTCAGAAACTCCTTGTTGCTCAAATGTGGCCTCTCTCTGAGTCAAACTCAGCATATGAATAAATTACCTTCCTCCCAGTGTGGGACATGTCCCCCAGGGATGAGCTTCCCTGGCAACGAAGGATTACTAACAATTGCCAACAGGCAGTATGACTGGAAAAAGACTTCGAATAAAAGGGGGAAATGGTAAAGTCAAATGAGCCATAGGGCTAAGAGACTTCAAAGTGGGTTGGGAGGTCAACCCAGAGGTAACATTGATGCAGATCCCAGTAGGACCTCCTAGGCTTCCAATATGAGTATCACCCCAAATAGAGGGCCTTCTAATGACTTTGGAGATATCCAGTTCCTATATCAGGGCAGAGAGCCCCAGAGTTTGGTGCCTTACCAGTGGGCCTCAATTTGGTATCCTTGCTCCTGAGAATGACGGTCTGACTGAAATATGTCTTCACTGCACATGATCCATCTGTCTCTTCTATTCAAACATATATTTGATGCCAGTGTTTTAGGTGTACTTCCATAGACTGGAGACTATGTGCTGTCCATGTGCCAGCAGGGTCCAGTGGCTCTGTGGACCTGAAACTCCTACTGTATGACTCAATGGACTCACCCTGAACACCTTGTGGGTAGATGATGATGGACAATGGCTATCCTGGGAAATGGAGAGAGACTACAGCTGCAGGCAGGATAATCTCTTCAACATATCCACAGCATGTAAGCCTCATTCTCACTCCATGGTGGAGGGGACATCACCATCCTAAACTCCTCAGAATTGGGGGAAGTGCTATGGAGTAGAGTGGACTTGGTGTCCTGTTCTTGACTTGTGAATCATGCAATGGAAGAAATTATAATATTGTGTGGAGCCAGTAGCCACTGGATGCTTTTGAGACAGGGAGAGGGAAGAGCAGTTGTAATACAGGGGCTTTTTTGGGACTTGGTAATTGTCCTGGGTGACTTCACAATGGAGGATATAGGCCATTTTATATCATCATGCATCATGCAGAACTGTGTGGGAGAGAGGGTCATCTACAATCTGAACTGTGGTCCATGCTTGGTGGCAAGCCACCGAATGTGTATATCTATTACAGGTGATGTGCCACACTGATAAAGGATGTATATGTGGGAGGTTGTGGGAGGTGTGGGAGGTGGGGCATATGGGTACCCCTAAAATTTCTGTGTAATATTTATGTAATCAATGTATCTTAAAAAAATTGATTAAAAATTGAAAAAAATTATCAACATACATTTATCCAATCTATAAGTAAAAAATATATCAGAGGTAAAATTTAGTAAAGACATATTTTGAAATGAATGATAGTATAATTAAAATATATCAAAATATGTGGAATAGAAATGAAGAGAAATTAATATGTTAGTGCACATTCTGAAAAAGGAGAAATAGGCAAATTAATTTATGACAAATTATACCTGCTCATAAATCCAGGAAAAGAAGAACAAAAGTGAACCTGCATTAATTAGAGGGAAGAAAATAATATGGAAAATAAAGAAAAGAGTAGAAATCTTTGACGTATTAAAAAAAAAGAATGTAAGGAAAAAGTGGCAAACTCAAAAGCTTTTCATTGAAATCTTCAACCAGATTAATTCCTACCTAGTTTTATCATGAATAAAAGAGAAGGGAAATAAATTTCCTTTATCACAACTGAAATATTGTTACTGAACTAATGTTCTCATTTGCATAATTTGATAAGAAAACTTTATTGCAATGTTGACTGGCAGGGGGCCAGTAGCCAGGCTCAGATCTTTGTCTCTTGAGTTTGAAGGCCATAGGATTTTCATGGGATTATACAAAGGTAGGTGGGTTTAGAGACATTATCTAAGTTGGTGCATAGTGTTTGGTTAACAAACATTTAAATTAAGTATGGTAGGTCGAGTATTATGATTGGTTGTGTGTACACTCCAATTGTGAATTTTTATTATCTTATAATGATTGTTTACTTACAGTATCACTTGAATAGAAGGGAAAAGGCACATAGCATAGGCATGGTTGTGGGGAGCAACTGAGACATGATTAAACAGCTAAAATTGAAGCAGTTACAATTGAATCAAAGAGGATACACAGAGTGATGAAAGAGTATTTAGCTGTGATAAGAAGTCAAGATCAAAGGATGCATATGGTTTTAACAATTTGTTTGTTCTAACAGCTTAGCAATAACAAGTTAATAAAATCAATAGATAACTCAGCAGCTTGTGTAGCCACCTAAGTTTCTTGGGGGCAATTAAGCAGTGGGTTTCACTACAGTAATTACTAAAGGACAGAATACAGCCAAATATACTTTAGTGTTTGGCAGACAGTCTCTAGAAAGAGAGACTTCACAAAAGATAAAGTCCCTTCAGATAGAAATGGTGATATTAATAATTGTGAATTATTTTGATATTATGATATAAATCATATTTAGAAGACCTGCATCACTCTGTAAACCAATATGTAAAACTTCATGATATTATTAAATCATCCATGAGTAAATCCATAAATAGATCAATGAATTTGTCAAACAGATTATGAAATTTTCATTCAGATGACTGGAGATTACAGGTTACCAATCTTTAAAAAAATCAACACTTACAGTTTGGTGTATAATCAGAGAAGAATGATGATGGTTATCTGAAAGTTCTATCGATATACAACTTTCCATTTGTAAACATATATCTATGTGAGGCCGTTTTTCTTCATATTCTTTAACCAAAATTATTTCAAAGTAATGAATGAAAAACACAATGTGAGAATCCAGCTGTGTCCTATTAATCCAGAAATTAAAGAATTTTCAAATATATCAATGTCTCTTTTTCACTAGTTTTATTTTGTTTTGTAAAATAAGACACTATCATTAAATGTGTTGTATTAATCTGGCAAGGATTATTGATTCTTAATAATTTAGATATTTATTGATACATGTATCAGTTTGATTTTCTAGTGTGGTTATTTAATAGATATAATTATCAACATAAATATAGTTTCTTTAGGGTCTTCAACAATTTTTATGTAAAGAGTCACTAGTACACCAAAATTGAGAAAAATGGCTTTTATATATTGTATCTTACTTTTATGTTCTTCAGTAGTAACTAACCTCACACAATTTATTTTTGCTTACACATTTTTGCCATTATTTCATTTTGAGTGTTCTTTCCATAGAAATAAAAATATTCTTGCTATATTAGTGCCATGCTTACGCTTTTCCACTTATGCATTTGTAGTTGGCAAATCTTTCCAATTCTTCTATGTATTTTGATACAGAATGAATTATCTGTCCATATTATGGACTGATTGCAGGCTCTATTAAGCTGAGGTAACCTTAATAGTGTATCTTTCTGTCCAAATATACACAGAGAGATCCTGAGAACATGGAGTGAAAATGAAGGTAAAGATTTGCTGTGACTCTGAAAACTTTGTGCAAGTTTCCCAGCTCTGATTATACCTATTGTCCTATATTTTGTCAAGGAGTGTTTCTGGTTCCATAGATTTGATTTCTTGCCTCTACTGCCCTAACTTTCCAGTCAACTTTTATAATTGTGTTGATGTTCTGTAGGGGTACATAAAGACTTCTATTTTTAAGCCTTAATTTCCCAGATATTCCTCAGAGTTTCTTAGCCTCTTCCATGTTATGCTTCTCTCCAGATTGTTAGAAGGTAATAAATATCTTCACAAAAATAACATATAGGCTAGTTTGGTTAGTTTCCTAAGAATTTCTTCTTAGGAGTAATAATTAACATTCTGTAGGGTTCCTAACTTTATTGTTAACATCCCATTTGTGAAGATCTGCTCAAATCATTATTTTTTAAAACTCCAACTCTATGACACAACTTCTGTTTATTTTTCTTGTTTTAATTTTTAAATCAATTCATGTGTGTTAGTTTTTAAAATAAATTTAAAAAATGTTTAAAAGATACTTAG